>MPUH01000065.1:0-124170 GCA_001970955.1 Stentor coeruleus
CTAAAACACCCTAACACCCTAACACCCTAACACAAATATTCAAAAAAGAACTCAAAAAAATAACAGAAAACTAACTTAAAAACCTAAAACTACATGAAATAGTTCTCTACAGCACGAAATTCTAACAAATAATAAAAGAAAACCTATTAGCCAAATCAAAAAATATCGACAACATAATCAAAAACTTCATAGAAAGCATATACACAAAAAGGAAAAAAATCATAATAAAGGACTTGGTCTGCACTCAGCGGACTATAAATCTTAACTAATAATTAATTTTCGGATTAAATAATATATAAATTCTATATAAACACTGAAGTTATCTCATGAATGCAAAATCTAATAAAAAATACTTGTGAAATATATAAATAATAAAATAGTATTTCTGTAAGAATAGGTAATAGCTTGACTTATATGAAATCACTGTAACTTAGATGAAAAGTTTCAATTAATAAACATTATAACTTTACTAAGAATCTAAATTAAAGCACTTCAAAGGAATATATAATAAAATCATCTTTAAAATAGCTTCAAAAATTTAAAGCAAGAATTTTATAAAACTATTTTTTAAATCGAAATATTTTATTTATGTTAACACAATAAGAACATCATCTCTTTAGGAAAACATAAATCAATAATCATAAACTACTTCTTAAATTCTATCAAACCACATAAATTTATCAAATATTTTATTTAGACTAAAAGTAAACTCTAATAGTCACTTAGGCTATTTTTTTTTGGAAAAATGATACTTAAACTAGTGAAGAGAAGAATATTTTTAAGAGATCATTGAATTCCAAATAATTAAAACATCAAAGGAGGAGTATTTTAATTAGAAAATAAAAATCTCCTTATAAGCTTAAGTTAATTTTCATCTTGATGACAAATGAAAAATATAGATAATTATATATAATGAACATGGATGGAAAGATTTGCCAAAAACTCTGTGCATGCTGTAATTCAACTGAGAAAAAATACTTCGTTAATTCTGCTGAGTTTCATACTATTTGCTATAACTGTGCCCAAAATTTACAGACTCTAAACATAGAATGTATTAATTGCAAATCCAATATTAACATAGAATATCTAAGTGAAATCCCACCTCCCAGAAAATGTGATTGGTGTGGAATTTCTCCAGCCAAAAAATGCCAGGATAAAAAACACGCCTTTTGTGTAGAATGCAAAAAAAAAATTATTCAATGCCCACTTTGTTTCTGTGGAACTTGCTATAATAAATCATCATATATAAATAACTGTAGGCTTCATTCACAATGTCAAAATTGTTCACTCAAGTTCAAAGATTGGTGCAGAAATTGCTATTGTCAGATTTGCCATAAAACTTTTCCAGAAATTAAATTTGCCCAATGCAGGCACCCAGCTTGTTTAGAATGTGTAAGAAATGGAGTTTGTCTTTTATGTGATAAAAAATGTACTTATTGTTCTAATAATATTGATATAGGAACGCCAATATGTAGAAAACATCCTTATTGTAAAGATTGTCAAAATAATTTTATTGAAATATTAAAAGAATGTCCTGAGTGTACAAATCAAACAAATAAATATAAATGTTTTAAGTGTCAATTGCCTCGAGCAAATTTAAAAAGTTATTGTAATAGTTCCAATCATAAATTATGCGATGATTGCTATAACATTGGGAAAAATTGTAATTGTGTATCTTGCTTTTCGTGTGAAAAAATAATGGAGTGTAGCACAAATGATTATTGCAAGCACGTTGTTTGTAGAAATTGCAAAGATACTGTTTCTTGTAAAAAATGCAAAGATTCATATGTACTTTGCTCAGGATGTAATCGAATAAAGACATTAAAAAATATGTTTTTTCAATGTAATGAGCATAATGCATGTGATTCATGTTTGAGATCTAATAAACAATGTCAGAAATGTATGAAAAAATGTGAAAAGTGTGAAATCGCACAAGCTAATACAAAGAAACTTGGCTGCGGTCATATGATATGTAATGGGTGTTTACAAAAATACAGTGATAGTTGTGCTCTTTGCTTTAAATGCGATAGTTGTAAAAATACTTTTAAAAGAGTAGGTATTGCAAATAAATCCTTATGTGATAAATGCATTCAAAATTTTGAAAAAAATAAAGAGTGTATTCTGTGTGAAAACCCAGTTACAGAAAAAAATTCTAAATGCAAACATGGTTATTGCATAGAATGCATAAGTAAAATCAATGAATGCCAAATATGTAAAACATGCAGAGGATGCAAAATCGAAAAGGGAATTATTTTAAATAAATCAAAGCATTGGGTTTGTAAAGAATGCGATCAAAATCAAAAATGTTGCAATTTATGTATGGAGAACAAAAAATGTGATATTTGTTTGAAAATATCAAAAAGTCCATTAAAATATGATTGTGGAAAACATAAAGGGTGTAAGAAATGCAAAAAACACAAAGTATGTGAATGCATGATAATTTGTACAAACTGCTGTGAATATAGTCTAGGCGATTTCATGAATTGCTCACATTTTTTATGCAAAAAATGTCAAGATGAAAATCCTGATTATGCTATTAATAGTAAATGCTCAATCTGTATAGAAAGATGCTTTTCATGCAGATCACCGAGTAACTTGAATAAAATAATATGTGAAAAAAAAGAGCATATTTTATGTAAAGCATGCAATCCATATAGAGAAAATTATTGTATCATTTGCCCAAATAATTTATTATTTAGGGAATGCCAGGAATGCAAGAAAAAGAACTATACTTGTCAATTGAAATGCTCAGAGCATTTTTTATGCTTATCATGTTTTAATTCAATGGGCCCTGAATGTGAAAAATGCTTAAAAACTTGTAAAGAATGCAATAATTCATCTTATAATATGGGAAATAGAGAATGTGGGCATGCTTTATGTATAGAATGCCAGAAAAGCCATTTAAGAAACTGTGAGTATTACAAGAAAATTTTATGCGAAATCTGTCAAGAATCTTTAATTCAAGTTGCATTAGGATGTCTCCATCAAATTTGTACCCATTGCTTGGGAGATAAAAATTATTGTATTAAATGCTATTCAAAGTGTAGTGACTGCGGTAATATAAACAAAATACAATATCAATGCGAACATAAACTATGTGGTGAATGCTTTAATAAATATAACAATTGTGGAGTGTGTAGTAAAAGTCCTGAATGCAAATGTGATAAATGCAATGAATTTACATTTAAATTATTTCCGTCAGAATGTGGGCATAAATTTTGTGAAAAGTGTAAATCAGATTCTAAAGGTGAATGCAGAATTAGTGTCTGCCATTATTGTGATAAATGCTTTAACAAGTGCGAACAAAATCTAAATTGCAAAAAAAATGTTTGCTCTATTAGGTGCAATAAATATAAAGACTTAGATTCATGTCCTAAATGCATTCAACTAACTAAAAATCAATGCCAAATATGCAGAAATGTTGAATATGGATTTATTTTGGATTGTAATCATTTTGTTTGTATTTTTTGTGATTTTCAAAAACTCCATCTTAAATGTTCATATTGCAAGGGGTGTGAATCTCCTTTTATTTCTTGTAATCATCTATGTACAAATTGTTCAGGAGGAAACAAAGAATGTTGGGTTTGTTTAGGATTTGCAATATGCGAAAATAAAAAACACTTTAAAAAAATAAATTCAATATGCGAGAAATGCCAGTGTTTACATTGTGGAAGTGTTGATAAAGCATTAAGTGAAGATAGAATATGTGATACTTGTGCTAATATACAAAAGATATGCAGAAATTGTTTTGAAATTTACTATTATGATGATATTCAAAATGAAAGAGCTATTCCTTGTGATATTTGCAATAAATGTTTTAATTCTGTTTGCTCATTATGCAATAAAATATTTGGACATCTTTTAAATGCTGAAAAAAAAAAATGCATGGATTGCAATAACAAAGAAAAGTGTAATGGATGCCAGGATATTATTGAAGTTTCTAAAATAATAGAAAAAGATAAAAAGTGCATAAGTTGCTCAGAATTTTTAAAATGCCAAAGTTGTGGAAATGAAGAA
Source organism: Stentor coeruleus (assembly GCA_001970955.1). NCBI lineage: Eukaryota > Ciliophora > Heterotrichea > Heterotrichida > Stentoridae > Stentor > Stentor coeruleus. Next base: position 4,018 of record MPUH01000065.1, read on the forward strand.
AAAAAAGAAATACTTTTAAAACTTGGAGGGTCTTTGATAAATGAGGGAAAATGTCTAGCATGCCTTGAAATACAGCAATGCCAAAAATGCTTAAATTATTATTATATACATGATATTATAAACAATAGTCAATGCCTCAATTGTGAAGAATTAGGAAGATGTTCTGAATGCTTAAATTTAGAGAATATTCACATTTTAAAAAAATTACAAAAATGTGCTAATTGTGCTGGATTACATTTTTGCAGAAACTGTCAAAAATTAAAAAATACTTTTCTTTTTGATCAATCAGGTATATGTTATGATTGTTTAAGCTATAAACAGTGTTTACTCTGTAAAGTTTACAAGTCTGATGAAAAGATCCTTGAAAGTGGTATTTGTGAAGGATGCCCCAAAATAAAATGCAACTCTTGTTTTTTTGTATATGATCGTAATCTATCAGACAGATTGGAAAAATGTCCAAATTGTAGTTTAGTCGAATGTCCAAAATGTCATGTATTTAGAGATAAAGCTGAGATTGATTATAATGATAATTGCTGTACTGATTGCTCTATTTTTAAAAATTGCCAAAAATGTAACAATAAAATCACAAAGATAGTTTCCGAAAATTATTATAATTTTTGCTATGATTGCTACAACTGCCCTTGCGAATGTTGCTTCATCAAAAAGCAAGTAAAATTAACAGCATGCAAGCATTTTGAATGCAGTGATTGTAGTGTTGCGGATACTGACTATTGTGCAAAATGTATGAAAAAATTTAGATGTGCTACTCATAATCAAATAAAAAACATTAATGATGACAATAAAATATTTATTTTAATGGATTGCTGCCAAGCCTATTTTTGTAAAAATTGTAAAGCAAGGTATATTGGAGAAGATATTCAGCATAGAAGCAATTGTGTTGCTAATTAGTCAAAACAGGCTAAATAATACTTTAAAAATATAATTAGATTTAATTATGAATTATATCTTTTATGTTATTACGATATTTTTATTTGGATAATGTGATCCTATAATAGCTTCATAGCCTCTTCAATACATTAATTACATCCTCATAAAAAAAATAATCCTATCTCTATCCCTTCCATTACACTCAATTTCTAAATAAATTCTCAAACTTAACTCAGTCATACTCCATTTATCACTCTCCACCAAGCACTTCATCCAAAAATCAAGCCTCCCTAAATCCTTCTAAATCATCTCAAAACTTACCTCAACCTTATCCTACCTAAAAAAATCCTTTTCTAAACCTAACATAATAAGAAAAATTATATAACAATTGCTAACTTTATTATGCAAAGACAAGGGCCTCGATCTCAATCCGAGTCTGGAGGGACAACATCCATTCGTAAAGGTCACAACATGAACTCACAAAATCAAATAACAGATCTAATGCCCCAAGGTAAATCCTTAAACATTGCAGTAAAAAAAATCCCTATCATGCCTCCAACAAGAAAATTCGAACCTGCAAAACTGAGCGGCAACGAAAACGATGAACGTTATCAATATCTTATGAAACGTGGGATAATACGTCGTGTCGAAAAAGACGAAAAAATAATTTTCGCTGAACTTCCTGGTTTAACAGGTGTTTTAGTTGTCTATAGAAGCCCTTCAGAAAGAAATACAAACCCTGAAAGATTAAATTTAGATCGTAGAGACTTGAATCAAATGCCTTTACTTGAAGGAGAAGAGCGTTTAAGGCTTTTGAACTACCAACACAATCTTATTTCAAAAATTGAAAACTTGTTATCATTACCGAATTTGATATTTTTAGACTTGTATAACAATCAAATTAAAGAAATCAATGGCTTGCAGACTGTACCAGCTTTAAGGGTTTTGATGTTAGGGAAAAATCTTATTGATAAAATCAAGAATCTGAACTTTTTGACAAAATTAGATGTTTTAGATTTACACAGTAATAAGATTGCTAAAATTGAAAATTTGAGTCATTTACAAGAACTTAGGGTGTTGAATTTAGCTAATAATCAAATTAGCCAGGTTGATAATTTGGAGAATCTTAAGTCGTTGACTGAGATAAATTTAAGGAGGAATTTGATTGAAGTTGTAAAAAGTTTGGGACAACTTAATAAGATTCAGAGGGTTTTTCTTTCGAATAACAAACTGGAAAAGTTTGAGAGTATTGAGTGTTTGAGTAACTGCCAATGTTTGAACGAACTTGCTTTAGATGGGAATCCTTTGCAAGCTTTACCAAATTATATGGCTTGGATAATACAAAACTACAAGTTTCTTATTCATTTAGACTTGAAAAAAATCACTGTTGACATGAGAGATTCAATACTCAAACCAACCAAACAAAGCGAAAGTCGTTCATTACCTCCAGAAAGTTTAATATCTTCAATATTTACAGAATGGAAACTAGAACTTGAAAGAATTAAATCTAGAGGACTAAACTCATTCAGAAGACGTAAAGAAACCCAAACTGAATCCTTAGTCCAATCTGGTCATGCTGAAATTGAAGGAGACTCTTCACTTTTTATCTACGGAAATGCTTTAGAAGTCATAACAAAACCCGAATTCCAAAACTCAGTTTCCAGTATTTTTTGCCAATATTTACGTTTTGATTATATCGTACAAAACTCAGCCTTAGCTCGATTTAAGAAATTCCAAAACCTTAAAAAATTTACTTTTACCAACAACAATTTGCATTCTTGGATCCAATTAAGTAAATTAGAAGCTGTTTCAGGGTTAAATTCTATTAATATAGAGAAAAATGATATAATCCGCACAGTCCTTTATAGATATTTTGTTGTTTATAGGTTTCCTGGGGTTATAGAAATTAATAATCAGATTGTTAATGAAGATGATAAAAATAAAGCTAAACAACAATTTCAGGATTTTGATAGAATTTTATGCACACCAAGTATTTTGGTATTTTTTTATATAGAAACCATCGCATGAATATGGAGGAGATAAAGAAGTGCAGAAAAATTATAGGGTAATGTCGAAGAAAAATACTGAATTTTCTGTTGGGTATATACAGAAAATTGTTATGATAGCTCTTGGTGCTGAACAGAAAATAAAGGTTTTAGAAGGGAAGCTGAGTAGTTATGCTGATAGTACAGTTAGGATTATGGTTAAAGAGTTAGCTTCGAAAAATTATACTATTAATGAAGAGGTGTTGAATGATTTGTGAAGAATTAGATGTTTTGTATTTGTTTAATCATATTATTTGTCATGGGGTTGAGATTGGTTTATTAGAGATTTTATTTGTTATTGTTAGTTTATAAAAAAAAACCTAAAGAAATTCTGTTAAACAATACAACAATTCTCATAATAAAATTTTATATATTTACCATAATTAATACACTATAATGAATCAAAATCATTCAGTTAAGCACATTATCCGTCAAGGCTGTTTCGACCTACAAGGGTATAACCCGAAATCATCCAAACTTCCAACTTTAAATCTAAAAAAAATCCGATCAGTAACACCAGAGTTTTTAGCTCAAGCCTCCGACTCACAAAGAGGTCTGCAATCTTTTCTTCATCAATTTATTCCAAGTCAAACTCCACAACTAATAAAAAACCCAGTATCTCAGTTAAAAGAATCTAAAATCCAAATGCCAAATGACATAATATCATTAAAATCACTAATCAATGCTAATTCAGACCCATTTGTAGGTCAAATAAGTGAAGAAAAAACTACAACAAGTTCAAATAGAAATCAATTGATTATGATGGAGAAATGGCTTAATGATATGATAAGCAAATATACTAATGAATGTGAAGTAATATATACCGCATGTATGATTGAAGTATTAAAAGATGTTTATTTACAGTGTTCTAATAGAGGTAGGCTAATTTGGAAATTGTTTGAAGGGATGAAAGTATATTGGGAAAAAGAAACTAAAAAACATGAAGAAAAAGTTAATGCAAGGGAAAATAAAATTATAGTTGAACTAAAGGAAATTATTAAAAAACTTGAGAATGATGTTAGTTTTTTTAAGTCTGGGATGGATGATTATTTGAACAAATATATGATCTCAGATGAAAAAGTTATACTACTACAAAAAGAAGTAAGTATTTTACGGCAAATAATCCAAAGATTTACCCAAGAATATCATATTCACCCTATAGATTTTAATAAAGTTTGTGAACTTGTTATTGAAGATGTTGCAGATGGTTCAAAAAGGTCACAACAAAAAATCATTAATTCAGTCTTACCTAAATCCCGTAAATCCAAAGCTGTGCAAACTGATGAGATCCTCATAGTAAAAACTTCAAATAAACAAATCCAAGCAACAGTTCATATGCGTAATTCATCAGCAACAACAGAATTGGCTATGTTTGAAGCTTCAACTCAAACTAACTTCCGAAAACGTAAACACAAACAATTTTATATATGCAAACAAGGTGATTTGCCTATATTAAATCGTTATAAAACCCGTACTGATGGGAAAAAATCACGTGGAAGAGCACATATAAGTTTTTTAGAAGATGATGAAAGATTAAATGATGAGCAGAATTTATTTATGGATAATAGAGACAATGAAAGCTCATTACCTTTTCTTAAAAGTACTGGTTTTGATGATAGTCCTAATAGATACAATGATACTATTGGAAGTAATGGTCTTGATTCAAGGGCTTATTCAGCTTGTTCTTGTAAAAGTTCATCTGTAGACTCTATTGATCTTGTATTAGCTGAAGGACAAAGATCAAGTAGGAGTCCAACAAAAAATTACATTAGGGCTTTTACACCAGGACCACATAAGAAAAATAGATATTCACATCATCGGAAACCTGTATTTCAGAAACTTTTAAGCCCAGCATTAGAAGTTTTAAATGAATGCGCAAAAGCAAATAGTAAAAAATTAGCTGCTGAATCTTCGTTGTCAATACGAACTTTGCTCAAAACTATCGATTCTATGTTTTTAAGTAGTATTCCTAGTATAAGGAATAGGAGCTTTAAAAGTTTCCTTCAACATGTTTTTCTTAAACTTTCTAATAAATACTCTCTAAAGAAAATGCGAGAAAAACGGTTAAAGGATTTAATAGCAAGTTCAATAAAATATAAAGATTTACAAATGCCAAAACTATTTCTTAGAGTTATAGGCGCAGGGAAGTGTGTTGGGTTATCAAATTATTCATATCATACATTTAAAATAATGCTGCAAATCATAAATTATATAAACTCCCATACAACAGGGCCTAGTGTTATCGAGATAAATGGAAGAAAAATGTGCCCAAAAAGTAAAGCGCTTGATTGTGCTAAGGAAATTTTTACTAAAAGATTAGACAGTGGAGATTTAATAAGATTACTTTCTTATATAGAATCTCATTCAAAAAGTGATTCTTATGGTTTACAGAAAGAAGGAATAGTAGATTATGAATGGCTTTTGAATTATATGGTTTATACATTTGATTATTATGAAAAGCAAATTTTGACTGGATTATCTATAGCTTTGAATGCTATAACTTTTAACAAACTTGCTATTTGTATTACTAAAGGAGAGTTTTTATTGGCTTTTAAAACTTTTCATTCGGTTGTTGATAAGACTTTAGAAGATCCTTTAATTGTAAAGATTTATCCTTTTTTAAATCCTAATGTCCCAATGACAGCATTAATTTCTGTTAGTGTCGCTGAGAAAATTGCCTTGTTTAGAGGATTGTTTAAGCCGAAATATATTGATAGATTTAGGAAACATTGGGTCAAGAATATTAATGAAGCACATATTGATAGGCTAAATTATCTTGTTTCAAATATAGACAATAAGTGGCTGTATGAAATAACTAAAGAATTTTGGCAGAAAAAAATCCAGTTCATAAAAAGTTCTAAAGATGTGGAACTATCATTTGCAATTTTCAGTATAGAAATTGATAGGATCATGGGATTAATAAAAAATAATATTAATATATAATTATCATAACTCTTAACTAAAAACCAACAAAATTCTTTTTAAAAACTTTCATATAACTGTTGAATTCTATTAAACCCAAAACTATTTCTAAAAAATTCATAACACCTACAATTACATTAAATCTTTACCAAAAAATCAATTAAATTTTTTAACCAAATACAAATATTCTTTTTTATTTTCTCTAATTATCGACAAAGTTTTAATATCAACCCACTTTAACCTCGTCATCTTTATAAGTTCTTGATAAGAAGACACAACCGGTTCAATTTCTTCAAGTAAAAGTTTTTCAATCAACTTCAACTCCCAATTCCCAATAATCGACCCGAAAAATTTCTGTTTGATTTTCACTGTTTTAACACTGCTTTCTTGTGAACTATAACAAGCAATATAATTTTCCCTTAACCCAATAGCTGATATTGTTGTATCAAAAATTTGTAGAGGTTTTAATCGTTTGCAAGTTTTTAAATCATAAACCTGAAGCCATCCTGTAGCTAATCCAACAATTAAAATCCTAGAATCATGAGAAAGAGTTATCATAGGTAAGAAATCAATAAAGGTTTTTAAGACAATATTGAAATCTTGATTGAAGTTTTTATTCCCAATATCATTTTTTATCTCACAAGCATTAAGCATAAAATCCCCAAGTTCTTCTAATACAGATGTAGCTTCAAGTATATAATGTATTATAAAATATTCTATTGTATTGAAGACTTCTTTTTGATATTTATTATCAATATCAGCATTTTTAAGCTCATTAGATAAGATTTTGATGAAAATATTTATAGAGACTAAACCTATTGATATGGTTACTTGGTAGAAATAATCTTTTGACACATTTTTATAACCTTTGCAATTGTGAAGGATTAACTCTTTGATGAGCTCTTCGATTTGATTATCTTTAAAAATGTCACCTAGTATAGAAATCCCTTGAATTAAAAGCTCGCAAGCTAATAAAGCATACCCTTCATCAGGGCTTTTGATCATTGTTATTAAATGTTCAATTATATTGTTTGATTTTGGAATCTGCTCTTTGATACATCCACAAGATAAGAATGTTATGGAAATAGCTTCAGGTATAGAAATATGTATTCTTTGTGAATGATATTTTTGACTTGGAAAACTCATGCTGTGTGAGTGTTTTTGTAGCATTTTTTCATGTTTTATTTGTTTAGAATAAGGTTTGAGGATGTTTTCACATATTTGTAAAGCTTCAGGTGAAAGTTCGATTAAATCAAGGAGTTTTTTACGAAGATTTGATGCTTGGGACAAAGCGCAGACTATAAGGGTAAATGGACAACATTGCAATTCTGGTAAGGGTAAGTTTAATATAAATAGTGATATGATGTGTGTAGAGTTTAAATGCAATGAAGCTACCCAGTTGTTTTTAAAGGCAAAAGCTTTGCTTTTGCTATATACTCCATTTCTTAAAATATCACTAGTAATAATATGTGATATCATATCATGTTTATATCTGATTTTAGCTAAATCTATATGTATAACCGGAAAACTCATATGCCCTATATTAACATATTTTATTTCATATAATTTTCTCACAGGTTCTGTATAATAAAATTCATAACAAGCAGTAATCCTATCATTCCTATCAATGCCCTTACTTATTTTATCATCAAAACATTCTCCCGAATCAAAATCCAATACCGCATCTCCAACAATTTCTCTTTCTAAAGTTAAAACTGTCATATTAAAAAGATAAATATGCCCATTAGCACAACTGATTGACAAATATTCGAGATTTAAAAAAATGGTTGCTTTTAAAATACTAGATTTTATAGCTTGAAAATATGACATTATTTCTAATTTATCAAAACAGGTTAACATTATAGCTCCATTTTTACTTTGGGCTAATATTGTGTTTTCCCATAAAGTCTTTGTTGTCTTCCAAGACAAATGGTTAAGATAGTTTGAGTTTCTTTTTGAGTATCTTATTGGAAGCATTGTTCTTATAGATCCTGCCCAAATCTCTATAGTTTTTATAGGTATATTATAATTTTTTGTCCCCAAGTTTGATTCATAAGCCCAAAAAGCTAAAGTTTCATCTTTATATCCAACAGCAAGTATGTTATTATGTAAGTAAATTGATGTGATTTCACATTTTTTATAGTAAAATATTGAAATTGATGAAAAAGTTACAGTTGCCAATATTGCCCTACCGGTGTTTGCCCCTATTTCTATAAGTACATCTTCAGTTACACAAAGATTATATGCTGTTATTTTTTCGTTTTGATCTAAAAATGGGAAGTTATAGTTTTCTATTATCCATTTGTGATGCTCAAAAAGCTTTGAGTTTAATGAGAAAGTTATTAAGTCTTTTCCATCTGACATTATTAAAACATTTTCAGTATATCCATAACATATTGGTTTTAGTTCTGTTGATATACAATCTGAGGTTATTTGATATTTTGTGTCTTTGTGGTAGTTTATAAAGTCATTTAGGTTGTATATTTTTATAAGTTCATCTGAACATGTTATAACTTTTGTATCTGATATCGATAAATAATTGATTTTGTTTGGTAATTTGTATTTTTGAGAAGAGTAAATGTTGTTATCATCTTTAAGAATTATTGTTAAATCAAGGGAGTTACTAAGGAGGATAATATTTTTTTCAGCTTTGATGCATGTTTTTTCTTTTATATTTGCCCAGTTTTCTACAACTTGGATAAGTTTGTTTTTTTGATTAACTTGAAGGTCGTAGATATATAATTTCCCTATGCTCTGGATAATAAGATTATTTGTATCACAACAAAGACCTAAAACATCCTCTTCAAGACAGAAATACTTAACTTTATGCATTTTGTAAACATCAATCATAAAAACTTCAGTATTCCCTGCGACTAGAACATAATCTTCAACCCCTCTCGTTAAAAAAGTTATTCTATTTATCTCAGAAAACAAATCCACAGAATAAGTTAAGCATTTCCCATCATTAAAATCCCAAGTCCTGATTTTGGATTTTTCATGTAAGGATACAACAACCCAAAATGTTCCACATAAAGCGGATATTTCGGCACTAGCTGGAATAACACAAACTTGTAAACATGCAGAATCAGAAGGTAAGGCACAAAAAATCCCTGGTGTAAAATTGTCATGTATTTTCCAATAAACAATTTCTCCAGTTAACGAACCTGTTATTATTGTTGAACTATGGGCTGTAATACAAGAGATTGGATGAGGAAAATACCCTCCAAACATAAATGCGGATGTAAGACTTGACATTTATGATTTTTGCTATAATATGGAAAATGGAACTGGAGGATGGGGAAAGTTACTCAATTGGCAAGATTATAAAAAAATACTTGATACTAAACTTCCAAGGACTGAAAGGATAGAGAAGAAACCGAAATCTCAGATAATTAAAGAGGTTGATGAAGTTAAAATAGAACAAAAACTTATAAGTGATCACTTGTCTGAACATTATTTAGATATTGGAGGATGGAAAGCTAAGAATTTTATTGATATTCAAGATATAAAAAATGTAAAACCAACTATTACTCCTTATATGCAAATTCCATTACAAAAATTTGAATTCGAGACTAAGTCGTTACCGGACTCTATTTTCGACCCGAAACCTAAAGAAAGACCTCCAGAAGAACAGTTTGAAGAGTCTAAAGATCGCCCATTAACTTTGAATGATCTTATTAATTCTGTTGCTTTAGAACCCCCAAAGAAAAGTCCTCAAGAGATAAAATTGCAATCGATGATTGATAAAATGAATGAAAAAAATTTAGAGTCAGATGATGAGAGACTTGCTAAACTAAGAGCACGAAACCATAAAGTTTATATGATGGTAGACCAGTTACTTAAAAAGCCATCTAAAACTAAATCGATAAGATATAAAGTTGCGCTCCCGAAAAAGTAAAATTAATTGTAGTGTTTAATGCTTAAAAATTTTTAAATTATAATTTTTTTATCAAAAATACTATACTTTAATCTAAAACCACATCATCATAACAACAAAATATTTACACTAACATTCATAAACTCTAAATCCTATTATCATCCACAACAACAAATAAATATCTTAACTTCCTATCAAACCCATCTCCAAATTCAATACTTTCTTATAAAATACAATATTCAACCCATAAACTATTTATTTAAAATTTTACCTTTTTTTATCCGATACAAACACAAGATCACCTTTTTTCTGATTATCATCTAAGCACACAACACACATTTTATCTTTAGCACATCTTGAATGAAATCCATGCCCACATATAAAAACTATAAACTTTTCCTTTAAAAAATTTTCACTCAAAATTTCCAACCCACATTTGGCGCATATTTTCTGTGATGTAACCCCTTTACTTCTATAAGTAAAAAGATTTTTAGTCATTCCTTTAGCATCATTTCCTAAAAGTCTTATAGCTTGTTTTACAATATTAGTCTGATAAGAATGTTGAGCAAGGACTTGATATATATTATCTTTAAAATGTTTAAAAGGGATTTTTGAGTATTTTTTTGTAATAAACCCAATGATTTTTTTAAAATCAACATAAGATATCATATGTTCAAGAACTTCTTTAATCAATCCATGGACTGTAGGTTCTAAAGATGGATTAAAAGGGAAAATTTCTTCAAAATCTTTATAGAAACTTAAAATGCAATTGAGAACTTGAAACCAGTGTTCTTCGCATTCTGTTGAATCAAGTCTACTTGCGTTTCTTAAACAGAGTTCTATGGATTTTTTTATAGCTCTGTGTATAGAATCCAAGAGGTTTTTTGGGATTATTTGTCGATCACGAATTTTGTCGGAAAGAGTTTTTTTACTTGAATTCGCCTCTTCGAGTAAAAGGTTTAAAGCGTCTTGTATCCCCCCAAGTCGTTCATGAAGAAACGCTGCAGCTTCAATTACGTTGTATTTTATACATTCTTTTAGACAATCATCAGCATTATAGTCTTCACGGTTAGATAGGAAAGTGTAAACAGAATCAGGGTCGTTTTGACAGAGAAGGACTACATATTTAAACACCAAGTTTTCATCTAGAGTATCTTTAGCTAATTCACCTAGGTATTTCATTTGAAGCTTTGGGGCGCTATCTAGAAGTCGGACTATTTCAAGGTGGTCATTTTGATACCAATCAGTAACTATTTTTGCAGTCATATCGCTATCAATCTCAACAAAAGTTTTCAAAGATTTCATAACTTCCTTTTTAAGTAAATCGCTATCATCTTCTGAGATTTTTGTAAACACCTCATGAATCCATGCGAAAACTTTTTTCTTAACAATATCACTTTGGCATTTAATAAAAAAAGTAACACATTTGGAATATTCTTTTTTAAGCTCAAGTAAATAAACCATAACTTCTGTGTAATCAGACATTATTGCTATATTATGAAGTTTGTCTATTTCTATTGCTGTTAACTCTCCACATTTTTTAAGTAAAGTTAATAATAAAGTACCTTTTTCATCTATTGGGATTTCAGGATATGGTAGATTTATATCATTTCTTAAACAATAATTCGTTATATAATCATCAATGTTTGTAGCGAAAACTGGAGAAGAAGCGATATTTACAGTAAAAAAAATATCAAATTTATGGTCTTTAAGCAAATACTTAACCGTTTTCATATAATCTTTTTTCCTTAAATCAACATATGGCAAACTTCCAGCCTTTAAGACAAAAGTCCTTAACTGATAATAAAAATAACTTGTTTTCTCCCTACCATCCATCAATGCATCGATAATATCCTGGAAACTAGGCGCTGACTCAATACAGTTTTTAACAACCTCTAAAGCTTCCTTAATCTCAAAAACATTCCAAATCGCATTCAAACATGCAAAAAAGTCAATTTTTACAAGAAATTCCAAATGTTCCTTTTCAATAATCCACTTACAAACCTCAGCAACTACTTTTTTATATTCACTTTTCTCAATATTCCCATCAGGAAACAGTTTTCCTCTAATACACAATCTAAAATACCAAAGGAGTTTATAATTCATATAAATTTTTTTTTTCAAAATACTTGTATTCAACATAGACTGATAAATTCTCTCTAAAGGACTTACAAAATTCTTAGGTTCACTATGAGTACTAATAAAAATATATGTCGTAAGTAAATTATGTTCTTCACAAGCTGGAAGAACATATCTTGGGTCTATACACTCAGGTTCTAAATTTAATACAATCCTTTCAAGTACCTGAGGACTTTTAGCATTAAGATAATATCCAATCATTTTCCCTAATATCGAATTTGGGATATTTTTGATTTCTTTATTTAAAATAAAAGGTTCCAAGTTGTCCATGAAAAGTTTCATGTTTGCAGGGCCTCCTTGGTCTATAAAAACATCAAAAAGTTCGATAAAAAGTAAATCTAAAGATTCAATACTAATACAAAACTCAATTGCATGAGAAATCTTGTGTGGCCAAGCCATAGTCGACACTTTTATATACTTCCTCACATTTTCTTCTAAAATTTTCCGCAGTTCATTTTTGTTTTTAGGTAAACCATAAAGTTTTTTCCCTTTACCCAAGTATAAGTCTATACCTAAAGCAAGAACTTCAAGCCATTCATTTTTTTTAGACAATTCATCAATACATTCTTTCCAATTAAGTAATCGGCCTCTTTGATAATCTCGATTTCCAAGTAATAATGCTAATCTATCATTGCATTTTATAGTATTATAATAAGTAAAATAATCTTTACCATCTTTTTTCAAATAACTCTGATAAGCCAAGTCTCTATTAGCATAAGTTTCATCAAGGATAGCTTTTTTACTATCAGCAATTTTTCTATAAAGTTCTTTATTCATTTCCCTTGATGTTATAATTCTTATCTCCCTACTTTTCCCTAAAACAAACAGGATTTCAAAACTCAGCCAAAAAATTGCCTTTATTTCACTGTCGGTTTCTAAAAACCCAGCTTGTACAACCCCTTCTTCTAATGAGAATTTAAAACGATAAAGAGAAATACGTTCTCCCCAACCTACTGCAAGAATATGATCTATAGGTTCATGATCATCAGGACACATAGCTCTTTTCCAACTTATACATGGATATGCAGTTATAGGAACATCAATAAATCTTTCAATTTTATAAATAACTTTAGGAGTTTCATATAAATCAAAAACTAAAATTCGATCACTACCTGCTATTGCAACTATTATCCCTGTATCTGTTGGATGTGGCCAATTTGGATCAGGAACTAGTCTTTGAATTGATAAAACTGTACCTACAAAATCATAGAAAAGTTCTGATTGATGGATAAAAGATGAGATAAAAGTCTTCCCATATTCGCTTAGCATAACTTTCCCACAGAGTTCACCTGAGATTAAATGGGAAAATGTGCCATCCCAGAAACACATTGAAAGAACTGGAGTGTTGTGTAAAGTATTACAAGCTCTAAGGCATCGACCTGTTTTTATTTCCCATAAAGCGATTTGTCCAAAGTGATAACCAGATGCAAGTATTATATCGTCTTCAGTAATTTCAAGGCAAGTGACTTGGCCGAAGTCTTTTTTAGCTTTGATTGTTAAGACTTCTTGTCCGCTATGGTTAAATATCATTATTTGACCACTTCTGCTACCTATGATAATAAAGTTTTTTGATACTGCCTGTGATGAAGGGCTTGGGGCATTATAACTGGAAGGTGGGGCAATTTTAAGAGAAATAAGCTTCATTTCTTCAAACTGTATAACAGGTAGTTTTGCTTCTTGATATTGTCTTTTATCTTTTAGTGAGGTTTTCTGATGTTTATCAGTCATCGTAGCTTCTTGTAGTTCTTTTTTGTGTAAAAGATCAAGAGGGTCAATTTTTTCTATGGTTCTATTTGAAGACCTGTCCATCTTCATAAACATCTCTAGTCGTTTACGATCCTCAGAATACTCTTGAATATTATCCGTATTTAGACGAATACTTGATCGATTAAGCATTTGGAAGTTTTTCAATGGGTCCTCTTTTGGCATTTCGAATTCATCATTTTCATCTTCATTGAGTATATCATTCACTTCACTAAGGTCAATGTCAATATCATCCAAGTCTTTTAAAAAATTCGGAGTTCCCATTATGTCAACTATTTATTGTGCCTATATATTTTAGCAAATGGCCAAGTTTAATATAAACTCACTAGGTTCAGAATTGTATAAGGTTTCATCAAGTACTAGGAACTCACCTGTTTATGAAATCTCTAGAACTGATAGTATTGAAGCGATAAAACAAAATCTTATTCAAGCTGTAGAAACAATCACAAGTCTAAGACAAGAAAACAATAAAATCCGTCAAAATCTACAGAGTAAATATGAAAACCAAATCAAAAACTTTGAACAAGAAAATCGTTATTTAAAAACCCAAATTTTATTAGGTGAAACTCATAAAGAAAAGCCAAAAGAATCCAAGAAAAACATAGAGCATTTGAAATCTATAATATCTGATAAGGAATTAATAATAAAACTTCAAGAAGGGAAACTTGTTGAGATTAAAAATATGGTCAAAGCTCAGATGCAAGAGGTTAAAGATATGGTTGAACAAAATAAAGAGATGCAGAAATTTTATAATAAAAATAACAAACAAGCAAATTGTGGGATTTGTGAAGTTGAAGAGAATTTTAAGGATTTTTTTGTTTTTTGCAGAAATTTTAAAAAATTTTCAGTTTATCAAACTGTGAAAAATAATCTTGGGTGTTATGAGGTTATACAAAAGAGGATTCAAAAAAATAAATGCTGTAAAATAGTAAAGTCCCTGATATCTTTGTCTATGTTGCTTATACCCATGGCGGTTGGTGGATTGAATTCTCCTAAGAAAAAAACGATTTTTACACAGACTATGATTTCTTCATCTTTAAACACAAAATCTGAGATTGATAATTTTTCTTTTAACAGCAAATCAAATAGCATAAACACAAATTTTAATTCAATTACAAATAAAAACCCTTCAATTGTCCCAGATCCATGTATTTCTTTAGATAGCCTTAATATTAAACCTCAAAAAAGACAAATATTAAATACTGAAAAAATTAGAAATCCCTTTGAAACTAATTCATCAATAACCCAAGATAAGTTTTCTCTTGATTTGCAACTTAAAACAGAACTGATACAGAAAAAGGTAAAAAAGAGGCCTTCTGATACTGAAAAAACATTCAAGTTTGAAAATCGAGTAGTCAAAGATTTGGAGATGATAGAAAATGAAGTTAAAAATATTAAAAAAATACCAAAACTAGATACAAAAAATGAATCTTCTATGGGAATATCTGAAAAAACTCAAAGCCCAAGACTTGGCTATAAAGATGTAGAATCACTTGAAAAACCAATAGTAAATCCGCCTGTGCCTACAGAGTGCCCAAAACTCCTAGAAAGCCCAACAAATACAAATAATTTTCCTTCAAAAAACATAGAAAAACCTGTAAAATTAAAGGAAACCTTAAATCAAAGCTCTAAAAGCAAAATTTTAATATTAGAATCAGAAAAAAATGAAAACCCATGTGAAGAATATTCTGATATATTATCCAATACTATAGAAGAAGAACCTTGCGAAACTTCTTTTGATGGAATAAATCAGGACCTTATTTCTAAAAACCCAGAAAAGTATAAAAAACCTAAACAAAAACTAAAAAAAAACAACCAAATAAAAGATTTTCCACGGAAGTCAACCGAAAGTTCCAACCAAACTGTAGAAAAAATTGTATCTTCTATAGAATGTCAAGACCATTACAACAAAGCTATAAACAATCTTAAACATATAAAACTTCTTAATAAAGGAGAAGAGCATTTTATTAATAATAATATTTCTAAAAAAAAATACTTTGATATAAAAAAAAACCAAGAGCTTATCAAAACTATCAATCAACGAAACATAAGACTTTCTAAAATTAAAAATGAAATTTCTTCAACATATTCACAAGAAGAAAGTGAATTTTTTTCAAGCAGTCCTAGTATAGAAGATCAGTCCCCACGTACAAATTCACCAGAAAGTAGTAGGGCTAAAAGGTCAAAATGGAATTTTTCAGGACTGATTAACTTAAAAATCCTACAAAATCAAGAAAATGATCCAAGAGCTTCACAACCTCCACCTACAATTCCTGAGATTGTCAAGAAAAAAAGAACAAACAGATCACCAAGATTAACACCTAATCATGATGTTAATCGATTTACTGAATATATGAGACCAACATTAAAAGAAGAAGGAACTTGGGTTAGTGTTAAAGACTTTTTTGCATGTGAAGAAAGCCAAAGAAATATATAATAATTTGAATATTAAATTATTATTGAATAAAAATTTAAACCTAAAAAATTTTGTTAGAATATATAGAACTTTATACTGGGAATAGGGTTTTAGTTTAGTTTTATATAATAATTTTATTTATCATTTATATATATTAGATAATATTCCTATATACAAAGCATAAAATACTGAAATTTACTTTTGAATTCTCTTAAGAGATCAAATATTTTCTAATCCAAAAAGTTAATCTAATCATATTCATAAATATTTCTTCTTTTTCCTTAATTTTTTTCTATTCCCTAATTTTTTTTCTATTCCCAGTAACTCATAAAAAAATCCCCATATCAGTTAGCAAGGTAATATTATAATAAAATGATGAACAAGCACAAAGTGTCACCTATTGACAGTTTCTCAAGTACAAACAGAGAAAAACTCAGTAGAAAAATCCAAGAAGTTATTGACGGTAAAGCAATCGCAATCATTATGGCAATTGTGACAATCTGGGTACTCTTCGGTGATGATATCCGACTTCGAGCTACAAACAAATCATCTGACCAAGCTTTTTTCATCACATTCTTCATCTGCCTCTTACTATTTATCATAGAAATTATCGCTAACAGCATATTCATTCATGATTACAAATTCTCATTTTTCTTTTGGCTTGATGTAGTTGCAACAATTTCTTTAGTCCCAGACATCCCTTTAATCCGTGATCCTTTTTTATTACTTTTTGGTGTAGAGTTATTTAAAGTTGATGTTGATTTCAATACTAGCGCAGTTAGAAATACAATATCAGAATCTTATATAGCACGAGGAATACAAACTATTCGATATATAAGACTTGTTCGTATTGTTAAATTATATAAATATTTCACAAAAAAAAGATCAGAAGATCCAAATACTCAGAACCCAACAAATAATATGGATGCAGAGTTGTTGGGGAAAAAACTTTCAGATATTACAACTAGAAGAGTTATTATTGGGGTATTGTTATTATTGTTATTATTACCGTTATTACAAGTGAATACTGTAGATAATGCGAAATATTATGGGTTACAACAGTTATATTGGGTTGGGTCAAGTGGACATTTAAGTGATTTAAATGGGCCGAATTTGAAGTATATGAATAATGATGGGTGGAATAATATGATAGTACAATACTCAAAATGCAGTTATATTTCTGGAAACTCATATCCTTTATTATGGCTTTATATACCTAATCTAAATAACTCAGGTATAGTTGAAGATATTATTGAAGCATATGACCCAATTTCTGAAAATACTTGGACATCTCATAAAGAATGTTCAGGTAAAATTGTTTCAAGTGACTGTGAATATCGTAACGAAGAAATGAAAGTTGTTATCTATGGCCCATCAGATTGTCCAGAACCAGGGTGTAAAGATGTTAAAGCATTTGCTCGTTTCAACATGAAAGAATATAGCCAAGATCAAGCGGTAATGAGTATTCTCATAACAATATTTGTAGGAATAATCCTTGCAGTTGCTAGTATAACATTTGCCCGTGATACTAAAAAAATTGTCATAAAACCAGTAAACAAAATGGTGAAAACAATAAAAAACCTAGCAAAAGACCCTTTAAAAATCTCAGATGTTGTAGTAAGATCAGTTGTCCCAAGAGAGTCGATATTAGAAGAAACTATAGACAAAATCGGTATTTTGCTTAAAATAAACTTTGGCACCAGAGGTTCAATGATCATGTCTGAGTTATTAACAGACACAGAAATCAACTTTAAAACAGAAGGAAAAAAAGATTCATATGTTATTGGGATAATAAAAATCCAAGATTCAGAACTTATTATCGACAGTCTTCAAGAAGAAGTTTTAGTTTTTATTAACAAAATCGCGAAAATTGTTCATACATGCAGTTCAAGGTGGGATGGACATATATGCAGAAATGATATGGGGAGTTTTCTTATAGTCTGGCCTGAATCTAAAGCTACAGAAGCTCTTTTTGCTATGATAAAAACTAGTGCTGAACTTCATAGGGCTACAGATATAATGGCTTATAAATCAAATCCAAAAATCGTTGCAAGATTTCAAGACCAGTATGTTGTAAATATACATATGAGTTTACATATTGGAGAAATTATAGAAGGGGCAATTGGGTCGAATATAAAAGTTATGCCTGATTATATAAGCCCAAGTATTAATCTAGGAAAAGCGATTCAGTCATTGAATATTATTTATGAGACAAATATTATAATGTCTGATTCGTTTTATAATTGTCTTAACCCTAAAGCTCAGCAAGTATGTCGGAAAATTGATTGTATTATGTTGAAAAATGCTCCAGAAGCTTTTCATATATATACTTTTGATTTATCTGAAGTATCATTGCCTGATTTTAAGAGGATGAATATGAATGATGATGAATATAAAATAGAAAATAGGAAACCTGGTGATCCGATTATTATTGGTATGGCGAATATGCAATGTGAAGTTTATCAGCTTTTTGGTATAGATAATGATATTTTGGGTATGCAGAAATGTATCCCAAGCTATTTTATTGGGCTTTTTAGTAATGGTTTAGATTTTTATTTTAAAGGACAATGGCAAGAATCAATACAGTATATTGAACAAGCTTTGGGTCTTAAACCAGGAGATGGTCCTTGTCTGTTGTTGAAAAAATATATGGAAGAATCGAATTCTAAAGCTCCGGATGGCTGGCCTGGATATAGACAAATAAACTAGATTGAAATTAGGATTAAAGATTATAGGAAAGAGTATAAAAGTTTAGGTTTTGTGAAAATTTTGATTGCTTTTATAGATGAGTAATAATAAATACTATGCAAAAAGAACCTTAAGTTTTTTTGGGTTGAATAACTTAGACTTGATAAGAGAGAATTAAAAGATAATTATATATTAGTTAAATAACTAGTTTATCATAAATTATAGATTTTTTTGTAAAACCTTAGAGCATTATGTTTGTGTATTTTTAACTAGTAATAAACTTATTTGCTTTAAAATACAACAAAGGTCTAAAGCTTAATAATACTTTTTAATAAACCATATAATCTTTCTAAGCATTTTCAAACTAGAAAATATTATTAGTTTCCTTATAAGAGTATTTTATAGTCTTCAAATTTTATCTAATATTTTTAAGCAAATTAAAGGAAGATAATATAGTTCAATATAAAGTTTGTATATAAAATGGATGCATTCTATTATAAGTTAGTTGAAGTAAGTGATAAAGGCTGGAACGTGGCTTTAGCTGACAAAAATGATTGTGGCGACACTATCACAGTGTATCTAGAAAGTTTCGAATACCCTAAAACCTTCAAAAAAACTCAAGTGAAAAATTTTAGAACGAATACCGAATGCTTAAAAGGGTCAGAAAAAATTATGAGCTTCGCTAACTTTATGAATTTCGAAAAAATCATAGAAATCATAGAAAACCTCGCTAATAGCATTACTGCAAACTCTTTAGATATCCCTCAAAATCTCCGTGGGTTTATTTACTTCGCATTTAATCAGATGATCGCTTTAGATTATTTCAAATACAAAAATTATCTTTTATCCTTTAGAAAAGTTATGGTTGAGCTTTTAAGACTATTTGAAAAATTGTATAGTGACAACTCACTAAATGGTATTCTACAAGAATGTGAACCTGAAGTACTTGAAATGATGAGAATGATTCTTAACTTTCATCCAACATCTACATTTTTTTTTGGCCAGTTCGGAAATGATATTGAAGGGTATAATATGCAAAATACACCTTTAGCATTTGTAGAATATATGAGAATAAGGTATTTACTGTTGGTAAATAATAATATTGATAATTGGTTAAAAGGAGGGAAATCATTACGCTTTACTTTAAGTTTAGGGATTATTACCAATATCAATAGTCAGATTATTGAGAGTCAGAAAAAAGAATGTTGCCAAAGATTGTACTATTTCCTTGATAAACATATTCTTAATCTTAACGAAGAGCAATCAAAGTTTTATAATGCCATTGAAATATCGAATTTATTTTTATGTTTAAATGATTCACTTGATGGGAATTTCGATATAAATGCTGAGATAATTGGATATCATATTAGAGCTATTTACTTTGTGAAATCTATTAAGAGCAAAATTGAAATCATGCAGATCATCAACAATAGTTTATCTAAGTCAAATACTTATAATTGCCTTCAAAAAATGATGAGTATGAATTTTCATTTGATTGCTTTACAACACCAAGATCTTATTAAATATCTGACAGAATATTTTAGGAATTTAGTTAAAGTTAATTACAATCTTCATGAACTTATCATTCAAATGATTACCAATTGCCATGATCCTGAAACCTTATCAAAAATTATAGAACTTATTATATTTATTCACGAAAAATTCGATTATTATTCTTTAGTTTCTTTTGAAGTGGAGTTTTTAAAGAAATGGAGTCCTAAGTTTTTTCAGCATTTTGTAGAATTATGCCAAACAATAATCATAATGCAAAATGATTATAGTTTTGTAATAGAGAAAATTTATTCATGTGAATTTCTGAAACCAATTGAAAAAAGTATTCTTTGTGTTGAGATTATGAATAAACATGAAATGACTGACTTAAGACATGATTTTATTATAAAACTTTTAGGTGATTATACACCTAATTTTGTTGAAGATGTCCTTCATAAACTTTTGCTTATATCTGATATCCAGAAACTTTCTAAATTTCCAAATTTTATTGATAATTTGATAGACAAGATTTCATTAGCAAAAAACTCTTTGTTAATTCATTGCCTTTATACAAAAATAGATATTTTTGGTCCTTTAATTTCCCCTCACATTTTACTTTTGTATGAAAGAATTTATGACAAACCTGATTGTTTAAAAGTTTTTATTAATATTATAAAAAGAATTTCACATATAAATTTAGCAGAAGAACTTATTGTAAAAATATTCAAGTGCTTTAATAATGTGATGAGTGAAGATAATACTATTTTGTTTTTGAATTTGTTTTTATTGATAAACAAAGATAGTATTTATTATAATGGGAATATTAGTTCTGTGTTTAGAAAAGAAAAAAATTTAAAACATGAAGATTTACTTTTTAAAATGTTCTTTGATAAAAATATTTCAGAAAAATATAAAAAAGATTTTATAAATCTTATCATTTTATTAAACACTAAGTTTATTACTAGCTTACAGTGGACTAAAGATATTGTGAAAGGGTTTTTAAAAAGGCTTATGGAATGGAAAAATAATAAAAAAGTTTATCAGGTTATTGAGAATTTACATGGAAAAGATTATATAAATTTGATTAGTGGATTGAGTGTTGAAGAGGCTGAGGAATATATTTTAGCAAGTGAGCAATTAGGTTGTCATGGAATAATGATTAAAATTTTTTATAATACGTTAGAAAACAGAAAGCCTTCTGATAAAATAGGAATTTTTATAGAAGAAATTGATCTTTTAAAGAAGTTAAATGTTAGCGTAGAAAGTGAAGCCACACTTTTATACTATCTCTGCAATCTTGAAACATATGAAATTGTAGATCTAAAAAAATTTCCTCTGGATTTAATATTTCAGCAAACATCCCGCTTCATAACTCCTCTAACAGCTCAAATTTTTGTAAGACTATATTGTAAACACTATCAGAAAGAATTATCATGCATCAATAAACTTTTAACAAATGAAAGTGAATTTTTCTATAAAATAATTGAAGAAAGTATTAAATCATGCAAAATAAGCGATTCAGAAGAGAAGCAAGATCTTTGCCATGAAGATTTTATCTTATATCTTTGTAAGTTTTTATGTAAAAAACCAACTATAAGCAAATTAATTGAAAACATTTTTTACAATTTGCTAACTAATGGGAGTTTGTCATTTTTAAATTTAGTAGAGATACTGAGTAAAGTGATGCATGAAGATAATTACGACCTAATGCCTATTATAAAAAATCTAAACTCTGAAGGATTTAAAAGCATTTGTTTAAGTATTGAAGTGAAAGCAAATCTGAAAACTATTTTGAAACTAGAGAATTTATTTATTTCTTCATCAATTGTTGACTCATTACCATTAATTGAAAGCAACAATCCAGATTATTCTTGGTTTATATATAAACTTTGTAAGTACAAATATCTTCAGATTTCAGTAGTGCAATTAATACAAAACTTATTTGATCTAAAGCTAAATCCCGATAAATCCATTTCCCCTCCTATAATACAAGATCCTTCATTAAGAAAACTAGCGCTAAAAATAGCATCTTTAAATAAGAATTTATGTATTGAAATAGTTGAACATAAATATAAATCATTTTTACAAGATTATTCCACAAAGTTAATAAAATCTCAATCGTATATAGAAAGATATGATTTAAATGAACTTAAAGGTCTTAAGAATTTCGGATCAACTTGTTATATAAATTCTACTTTCCAACTTTTATACAGTGAGCCAGCTTTAAGAAAATGTATCCAAGCTTCTCAAACTGAAGAGCAGCCATCAAAAGCTTTATCATATATTTTTAATAAACTGACTTATTCATGTATGAAAAATATTAAAACAAGATATTTTTTAAAAGAATTCAAAAACTATGATGGAGAAGAAGTAAATTCATGCCTTCAAATGGATGCTGAAGAATTTTTTACGAATCTTATGTATCAAATAGAAAATCAAGATACAGGGAAAATTATTAAAAAAATTTCAACTTCGCATAAACAAACTACTAAATGCAGTGAATGCAATCAATCAAGCTCTAATTTTACTAATAATTTTATTACTCCTATTGAAATTGAAGGAATAACGGATATTCATGAAGCTATTGAAGGGTTTAAGAAAAAAGAAATTTTGTATGGAGATAATCAATTTTATTGTCATCATTGCTTAAAAAAAGTTGATGCAGAAAAAAGCACTGAGTTGGATAAATTGCCTGAGTTTTTGTTGTTGAGCTTGAAGAGGTTTAAGTATGATGTTGCTAGTCAGCAAATGAAAAAAATTATGAGTAAATGTGCTTTACTAGACAAAATGACTTTATCAACTAATACTTATGAGCTTTCAGGTTTTATTTTGCATATTGGAAATGATTTTGGTGGCCATTACGTTACTGTTTCAAAACGCAATGATATATGGTATTTATTCAATGATGAAATTATTACTAAGCTTAACGATTTCAACCCTGAAGATTTATCATCATCTGATAATCCTACACTTTCAAACCCTTCAGCAACACCTTACATTATCTTATACAAGGTAACTAATTTTACACAAACTATTAATTGGAAGAAATATAATTCAGAATGCAGTGAAAATATAAAAAATAAAAATACGCAAGTTATTAACTTCAACTTATTCTATAATACTGATTTTAGATGCTTTTTAACAAAACTTATTGAAAAAAATATTTCTCTTGCTCTTGATGTTTATATATCAGGGTATGTTTACTTTGTACCACCTAATGAAGTTTTTATGAATAAAATTTACATTCGATTTTTGGATTCTTTGATGAACAGCCCAACTATCAAAGGAGAAACTATTAATTTCATTTTAAAAAAAGATGAAAACATTGTTAAAATTTTAACTGGGAAATTCAATAATGCACATAAATTTATGATTGTTAATATAATCGAAAAATCTTTTAGCCCAGAAGTATATTATAAGGTAAACAATTTTATTTCATCATTATTTTCTCTTTTTTGCTATAACCACACGCAATATAACATGACTTATATTATAAAACTGATTGTAAGATTTTTGGAAAAGAATCAAACTTCAAATTCAACTTATAAACAGCTAATGATGCAATATTTTTATTCTCAAAAAATAGATGGAATTACAAAATATTCTATTAATTCAGGGGATTTTAGTGGAACAAACTTCAAAGAATTCTTTAAATATATTCTAAATAACTATGAGCAGATTCATGAAATTTCAAATATGCTTAATCTTGAATATTTTGATGGTTATTGTTTTAATTTTCCCACACTTAAAAATATGAAAAAATTCGGTAGAATCATGGGGAAATTTTATACAAAAGACCTGGAAAGTATGAATTTTTATATTCGATCATTATCGAAAATCAATGTTAATCATTGGGAGAGTTTATTTATAGATATGCTAAAATCAATTGAAAATCCTAATATTTTTTATTCTGATAATGTTATTGAGTATATAATTACCTCTATTGAGCATTTGAAATCTCCTAGTTTTATCGAGAAAATTATCAATATTATAAAATTCAAAGATGCTGTAGAAATTTCTCTAAGGGATAGGCTCATCAGAAGAATCGAAAACGCAATTTCCAATTTAGTTTCTAACAAAAATGCTTCAAATCCACCGAATTTATTTTTATTATATAAAAACTGTTATGAAGGCATTGATATTTTAAAAAAAAATGTGAGGGAAAATAACAAGAAAGAAAGCTGTGAAGAAGGAAGGACTTTTAAAGGGGGATTTGTTATCTTAAGGTACGAAAAACTAGCTTTACTCAACTATACGGAAGAAACCAAGTTAATATTTTTAGATTAGTTTAGTTTCATATCAAATAATCGTCATTCATATATATAAATGTCATTCTCAATAACCCCACGAGTCCAAACATCTTGTATGTGTCATACAATGCGTTCTCGTATCAGTGACATAAAAACCCGTACAGAGCAACGTCGCTACATTTATGACTCCATTACCAACAAATACGGTAAAAATTCCAACATCCAAAGTCTTCTTCTACATCTCTTCCGTGAAAACGAAAACAAAGACTTATCTCTTTCATACGTAGAAAAATTCTTACAAAAAAAACTCTCCAAACCCTTAAAACCAGCATCATCTAGTAAAGAACTACCTAAAATTCATAAACCAAGAAACTCCATACAACATACTCAAGAAAAACTAAGTGAAAATGAAGAAGGCCAATGGGCAAGTATTATAAAACTAGACACCCAACAGTTTTTACAAGATGAAATAAATCGAATCAAAAGAGAAAAAGATAACAAAGCTAAACTTAAACGTGAATTAGATAAACAAGTCACTGAAAAACAAAAAAAACTTAGAGAAGAAGCTTTAGGAACTGAGACTTATGATGAACATCAAAAAAAATTCATCACAACCATGACTGAAAAAGATAAAAAACATGAAGCTGAGAAAAAAAACAGACTGAAATTTGAAAAGAAAATGCTTGATGACTATTATAAAGAAGTGCAAAATAGAAAAAGGCTTGAAATGGAAAAAGATAGGGAATACGAAGAGAAGTTTATTAAGAAAATTAAAGATGACTTGAAATCAGAAGAAATCAATAAAAAAAACAAGAAAGATGAGGTAAAAAAAGTGTCTATGAATATTATAAAAGAATATGAGGAACAAAAAAAACAACACTTTGCTAATAAAGAAAAAGAAAAACAGCAAGAAATTGTCATAATGCAAGAGTATACAAAAATGCTTGATCATCAAGAACAAGATAGGATAAATTTTGCTAAACTACGTGAGTCGTCAATTCATTCAGATAAAAACCCAAAATCTTTACAAGTGATTTTAGAGAAAAATAATAGGAATTTGAATGATGATTTTGAATTGTATAGGATGATGGCGGAGACTGAGAGAAAAGCTAGAATACAGGATGATATGGAAAGGAAAAATAAAGTTTTACAACAAAAGGAGTTGAGAAAGTTTTATGATGGGCAGGTTAGTGATAAGATTAAGAAAAAAATAAATGAAGAAAATACTGAGAGGGAAGTTGCTAATGCTATGAAAAAAGAAAATGATGAGTTTAGTAAGTATCAAGATATCAGATTTAAGAAAGAAAGGATTATTAAACAGAACCATGCGGAATATCTTAAGTTTCAAATGAAGTCAAGACCTTATCAACTTTTAGATACAGTCTAATTAGGTTATATACCTAAGATTATATAAGATTTCAATATAAAAAATAGTTGGGTTTTATAAATAAAATAGGTTAAGTTTAATCTAGGTATAAAAGATAAAAGTTTATATAGTAAACTAATACAAACCATCATAATCTATTATCTTCAATAACCATATGCATATATAATATTTTTTTTTCTAATCCTCTTAACTACCACTCGCATCTCTCTATCCATATCTCACAATTTTATCACTCTAAAATCTAATCATAAAATCATCATAAAAAAAAAGCAAAATTCATAAATATTCTCTAATGCACTTACTATAATGCTTCTTCTCTCTTCAAGTATTCTAACTAATCCCATATTTTAATAACACCGTCCCAACTGCAAGTAGCAACAACAGAAGGGAAAACCGGATGCCAATCAATACCAATCACAACATCATTATGAGCTTGTAAAGTCCTATAATTTTTTGTAGTCTGCCAATCCCAGAACCAAATCCTTCCATTAGCATCACCACTTGTCACAAACTGTCCATCAGGTGAAAAAGCAACAGAACAAGCAAAACCTCCATTCATATGACCAACAAATTTCTTCCTTCTATTAAGCCTAAAACCACCTCTAGCTTCAAATACAACAAGTCTATTATCTAAACATTGTCCTACAAAATGCCTATTGTTAGGATGTAAAACCGTATATGGTATTGCATGTAAATTAGGCTCACTAATATGTTTTGTTACAACTGGGATACCAAATTCCCAAAGAAAAACTTTTTTATCGTCACTTGTTGAGACGAATTTTTTATTATTGTCCATAAAACATAATGAGTTCACAGCACCTAAATGCTCATCATAAGTCCTTTCTTTTTTCCCTGTATACGTATCGTATTCAACAATTTTCTTATTAGCAGTACCAACAATAAATGATGAAAGTTTCTCAGGATCAGGGTTAAATTTTACACAATAAGGAATTCTTCTACAAGTAAAAGTACATAAAACTTTCCCAGTTTCAGTATCCCAATGTCTTATTAACCTATCATAAGAACAAGATAAAAAACTAGTACAATCCATACTCCAACATATATCCCTAACAGAATTTGTATGCCCAATATAAGTTTGAATACATTTTTTACTTCCAACAGCATCCCATATTTTAACTGTATGATCTAATGATGCAGATAACATAAGATGTCCATCTTTATGGAATTTAACACATTGAACACCTTTTGTATGTCCTGCTAAGGTTTGTTTACACTTTTTCGGAATATATGCAACATTATTTGGGTCAATTTTCAAGTCGGAAGGGGTGTCGAAAATACTCCGGCCTTGATAATCTAAGCTTTTGTCTACATGTGTTAAAATTTTCGCATCATTTATCACAATGTCTGTTTTTTCATAGTCTTTTACTATTGGTTTATCTCGGGATTCGACGATTTTTTTCTGCCTTTTTTCTTCGAGTTCTGCTAGTTTTGCCTTTTGTTCTTCGTCTATTTCTTGGTATCGACCTGCAAAAAGCAACTCTTCTCCTGAATAATGAGCCCAAGGACCGAGGAAATCCCCAGATGTTGGATCATCATTTTTTACTCGTTTGTTTTTGAGTTGAAGTTTGTGTTCGATTTGACTTGGAGTCGATTTTGTAAAGACTGTTTTTTCAGATGGTTGGTCTATTGTGTTGTTAAAGTTTTCTTGTTTATAGAAAAGGTCTTTGAATGATTGGCTGTGTAGCTCAATTTTTTGAAGAATCGGAGTTGATAATATTGATACTGGAGTTTGGGGGATTATAACATCAGGAGCAAGTGATAGTTTGGATGTCGATGGGAAGTTTATTGACTCGGAGTCAGACTCAGAGAATATAAAATCCATTTATATATTTTTGATATAGATATAAAGTTAGATTAGAATGGGCTTGATAATAGATGAAAAGGGTTTTTTTTTTTGAATGGGCCTTGTTGGTTATAGTGAGGGTTTTTGGGTAAAAATATTATTAAATGTTGCTTAGAAGATTTTTTATATGGTGTGAGTTAATGTTTGAAATATGCTGCTGATCTAGATAAAGAGGGATGCTTAATGTGTGGTAAAATACTAATTTTTATGGTATTGATGTGGGTATTAATATTTTAAATTTGTTATTTATACCTATTTTCTCTTTCTACCATTCTTATAAATCCACAACAATTTTCAACTTACTTAAACATAAACTTATTATTTTTAAAGCCTTTCAAATAAATGTCAAAAACCCCATTGCCTTTAAAAGTATGCATATCATTTGTTGGAATCAGTCTTTGCGAAGTTACTATTATGACCTTAATAAATCCAATTCTCCCATTTATGATAGAATTTTATATTAAAGACTCATATAACAATGTAGTTCCTGAAGATATAATCTCAAACAACTCAGGTTATTTAGAAGGAATATACAGACTAATGCAATTTTTTTCTAGTATATGGATGTAAAAAGCATATAGGAGTGCTTTTTCTGATAAAGTAGGAAGGAAGTTAATTATAATGACCTCTCTCTTTATGAATTTAATAACCTCATTAGCCCTTGGACTTTGCACTAGCTTCGAAGCTGCTATTATTATAAGAATTATCAGTGGTTTATTTGCAGGAAGTCTTCCAGTTAGTAAATCCTTCATAAGAGAAATCACTGATGATACAAACATATCATCTTTATATGGATATTTTGCTTTAGGTGTTGGTCTAGCTAGTTCAATAGGACCATTTTTATCAACTTTATCAAAACCTGCTGATACTATTGGGAGTATTTTTGATTGTGAATTCTTTAAATCTTACCCGTATTTCCTTCCATTCTCTTTTAAGTGATTGCCAATTAGCTCTTTTATATGTTTAATTGTCCTGATTTTAGTTTATTATTGTATTCCGCAAACTAAATCTAAGATTATTCAAAGACAAAGTATTAAAGTACTTTTTTCTAATAAAATGTATTTATCTACTGTTGGTATTTATGGGATTAATGCTTCTATTCAATTTGCTCATATTTTAGTATTTTCTCTTATATGCAAATCTGCTGAAAATGTTGGGGGAATTGGCATTGAATCTGAAGATAAAGTGTCGATTATACAAGGATTTGCGGGGATTTTTGTTATATTTTTACCTACTTTATTGGTTCCTGTTATTAATATGAAAATAGGGCTTATAAGGTCGTTGATTTGTGTTGAGACAGCTTTTATTCCGTTGTTTATGACGATTTTTGCTTGTAGAAATCTTTTTGGAATATGGAAATATGCTTCTTTAGCTGTGTTTTATGGGATTAATAATAGTTGCATTTCTATTTTCATTCTTTATTTATCTATTTGTATTAGTAATACTGTTACTTCAGATATTTTGGGAGCTGCGAATGGTTTGTCCCAAGCATTTATATCAATTTGCAGATTTATATCTACTAGCACTTTTGGTATCATTTATGGCTGGAGTGTAACATCAGGAATTGCTTTTCCATTTATTGATGCTAGTTTCTCATACATACTATTAATTATTTTAGCTATTTGCAACTTGACCATAATTATCACAACACTTGATCCATCAGTTGAGCATAAAAAATCAATACCAGCAGAAATTCCACTTTTAGAACCTTCTAAAATTTAGTCATTTATTATCTTAAATAGTTTCGTTTTTTTAAATAATACATATCATTTGCACGATGTCTTATAATAATAATGTCAAGCTCTAGTTTACCATTAGGTCTTCGTATGTCATTTGCAGGGNTATGTCATTTGCAGGGATGAGTCTTTGTGAAAATACTATCATGAACTTAGTATATCCAATCCTCCCTTTCATGGTTGAATTCTATATGAAAGACTCTTATGTTGGAGGAGTTCCTGAAGACGTAATATCTACATACTCAGGATATATGGAAGGATGGTATAGACTTATGCAGTTTATAGCATGTCTTTGGATGTAACTTATATATAGGAGCTTTCTTTCAGACAAAGTAGGTAGAAAATTCGTTAGTATGATGGAATTATGCGTACATTTATGTTCTTCTTTAGCCCTTGGTCTCTGTACAACATACGAAGCAGCATTTTGTGTTAGATTAGTCAATGGTCTCTTTGCAGGAAGTACTCCAGTAAATAAATCTTTAATGAGAGAACTTACTGATGACACTAACATATCATCTTTATATGGATATTTTGCTTTAGGTGTTGGTTTAGGAAATTCACTTGGACCATTTATGGCAGGTTTATCAAAACCTGCTGAAAATATTGGTGGGATATTTGATTGTGAGTTTTTTAGAACGTATCCTTATTTTCTTCCTTTAGCACTTCAGTAATTATATATTTAGCTCGTTAATGTGCTTTATAGTACTTATATTAGTATGGTATTGCTTACCTTCTACTAAACCTAAGGTTGAAAAAGGTCAAAGCTATAAATCACTTTTTAGTAACAAGCTTTATATTTATGCTCTTTGTATTTTTGGCATACTTGCGCTTATGCAATTTGGGTTTCGTTTATTGTTTACCCTTATTTGTAAGTCAGATGAAAGCTTTGGTGGAATGGGGATTACTTCTGAGGATAAGGTTTCATTGATACAAGGCTTTGCTGGGATTTTTGTGTTGGTTTTGCCACCTTTGCTTACCCCTGTTATTAATATGAAAATTGGCCTTGTAAACTCGATTGCCTGGATTTGTGTGTTATTGGGTCCAATGTATATGGTTGTTTATGTTTGTAGAGCTTTGTCTGGTATGTGGAAATATGCTGCTTTAACGATATTTTATGGAGTCACCAATAGTGGTATAGCTATTTTTATGTTTTATATATCAATCATTGTAAGTAATACTGTAACTTCTGATATCCTTGGTGCAGCGAATGGACTTTCTCAAGCCTTTGTAGGAATGAACAGATTTATTTCTTCTAATACTTTTGGTATCATTTACGGTTGGAGTGTAACATCAGGGCTTTCTTACCCTCTGATTGATGCAAGTTTTTCTTATCTGATAATTGCATTATTATCTATCGTTGATTTGATTATTATTTTTTTGACTTTAGATTCATCTGTTGAACGCAAAAAGATTAAACCATTAACAGAAATCCCACTTTTAGAAAGTTCAAAAGTTAACTAGTTTAAATACTTTATTAGTTTAATAAACTCTTATATACAGCAAAAACTGTAGTTTTCTAGTTTAAATGAATTTTTATAGGTTAGATATGATAAAAACTAAATTTTAAAAAGATTTAATTAAAGTGGCAGGCATTGGTGAAACTATTGAAAAAGTTGCTGCTGATTATTCTAAAAAAAATTATGCCCTTGAGATTGTAAGTCGGAGAATTATAAAAAAAAAATGAATTTAGATACTTGAGATATTAATTTCAATGTCTGTGATATCTTTTCATTGGGCATTGCTACTTTGAATATTTTGACCTATAGACTTGTGGACAAGTAGAATAGTATTAACTTTTATCAAATTTTAATTAGAATTATATGATTATTTACTTGTTTGATATTTTGTCATTAGAGTATTTTAAAAGTCTAATAATTTTGTTTAAAAAAAGATATTTGAAGTAAGCATGCTAAATACATTTAAGAAAAAAAATATTAAAAATCAGTAGACAATCCTTTATTAAAAAGCTTTATTCTTGAAATGACTGAGATCAATTATAATAATAGAATTAGGTTGGAATTAGTTGCAGGCATATTAAAAATTATTAGAATGAATATTAAAATACTAATTTTATAAATTCCCATATTTCAATACAATTCAAAGCTTTTTTCAATAAATCAAATCATTTTATATATAAAGCATTTAAATATCCAAAACTTCTATTTTAAATCCACCTAAATGCAGTACCCTCAAAATAAATTTCAACAAATAAGTCATATTTATTACTTAACTAACCTCACCACTAAGTCTATTCTTTGCAAGCTCAACCCAATAACTCACTCCAATCAGCAAAACTTGTTCATCTATAAAAAATCTGCTCGTATGATTACCAAACTCACTCAACCCACATCCTAAAACCAAAAAAGCCCCTGGTTTCCTATCTGAAAAATAAGAAAAATCTTCACTAAACGCTATAATTTCATCATATCTTTTCCCTGATGTTATACTCTCAATAGTCTTCAAACACCAATTACCACATTTTTCATTATTTACTACACTTCCATACCCTCTTTCATAATTAATATCAATTTTCATATTATGTGCTACTTCAAATCCTCTAACAATAGTTTTCATTCTTTTTTCTATATAATCACGATCTTCAGGAACTAATGATCTAGTTGATCCTACTAAAGTTACATTTGTAGGTATAGCATTAAATGTATCTGAAGTTTTAACTATATTTGTTTGACATCTTATAGGTCTTTGACGATTTGCTGATATATTAGAAAATAATTGAATCATAGAAGCGGCAACTGGGATTGGATCTTTTGTTGATTCTGGACATGATCCATGTCCACCTTTTCCTATGATTTTAACTTCAAATTTATCACAGCTCATTGAAGCATATTTTGTATTGTAAAGATAATCCCCTGTGTTTAGAGGTTTACCAACATGAATACCATATACTTCATCTACATTGTCAAGTACCCCATCATTTATCATTTCAATAGCTCCACCTGGTAAAGCTTCTTCTGAAGGTTGAAAAACAAATTTTATTGTTCCTTTAAGATTTGGTGTTTTTGATAAAACCTTTGCTGCAACTAATAGCATAGCTGTGTGAGAGTCATGGCCACAAGCATGCATCATACCAGGATTAATAGACTTAAAAGGCAAATCATTATCTTCTTGAATTGATAGGGCATCCATATCAGCCCTAAACATAATACACGACCCTTCTCCTCTTAAAATTCCAACTACACCAGTTCTACCAATTCCTTCTGTAACTTCAAGGCCAAGATCCCTTAAATACTGAGCAACAAAACTTGCAGTTTTATGGACATTAAAACCTAACTCTGGCTCTCTATGCAATTTTCTATATATCTCTTTAACTTCTTCATATAAACCCTGTATTTCTTCAGCAATCCTTATATCCATTTATATTTACAACGTGACTCAAAAATTTACATCAAAGATAATCAGTATATTATCCTTAGTAAAATTCTAATTAAGAAAAACAGAAATTATGACTATAACTTATTATAAGACAATTTATAAATCCTTATAGTTTAAAGAAAAAGCAAAGAAATACACAAAAAATTAACTTTTTATACTGATACTTAAATATTTACCCTATATAATTTCTAATTATTTTCTAAGTAAACTTTTAAGCAAAATCTTATCTACTCTAATTATATTTGATTTCATTTTCCTATATTTACTTTTCATATAAAGTTAGATTTATTTGAACTTTATTCCTTCTACACAGCTTTCATTGTTTATTTAAGTATATATGCTTCTAAAATTATTCTAACATGCAACTAATAATAAAATATTAATTAATTTATAAGTAAATTAACAAAGCTTGCAATCAACCTTATAATATTTTTGTTTAAGTTTATTTAATATTCTACTCAGAACACAATCAAATATTTTTCATAGGAAACTTTAAATCTCACTCAAACTTTAGTCTCACACGATTTATTTAACTTAAAAATTCTTAGTATTTCGCATCATTACATCCTAATATTTACTATAAATCCTTACCTTCTTTATCTTAAACTTGAAAGCTGTCCTTTAAATTAAGTTATAAACGATGCAACAAAAAAAACATAAAAAATTTTTTTTTTCTCTTAAAAAACCCTTTATTATACCAAACACTTAATTATATTGAATATCATTTAAAATAGCATTTTGACATCAAATCCTGTACCGATCTACCCTTCACTTTTGAAAGATCTAGTAAGTAGCCCATAAGTCTATATAACTCTTTATCATCAGATTCACCTGTCCAAGTTTTGATAAAAATCCCATTCTCACTCTGAAGACGAAAGTTTCTTGGGTCATTATCAACAATTAAAACTTTATTCATATTTCTACCAAGAATTTCAAGATCTTTGACTATTTTATTATTGTTTACCTTGATATGTTGTCGATATAAACGAAATTTTATAAGATGTTCTGGGTCAATGATATTCATAGCATAATTTGCGTAAATTTCAATAGCAGAAGTAAAAAGAACAAGCTCATAGTGTGAGTTCATTTTAGAAATGAATTCAAATACTCCAGGTCTAGGATGAAATATGTTATCTGAAAAATGCCCAAGTGTCTCATCAAGATCTAATACCAAAGTGATCATATTATTACTACAAGACGGTAGAAATGGTTCACATTGATTAATAAAAAGCGAAAACACACTCCCTTTTAGTTCATCGCTTATAATTTTTTTTATTGCTTTGAGTAGGAGCTCAAAGTTAATCTTCGATAAAAACTTCAACAACTGAGTACACAATCCTATCTTTTGACTAGGATTTGATGAAGAAAGGTTTTGTGTTACAACAGAAATTGTTTCATTTAAAATAAACTGTGTTATTTTGAAAATGAGGCATTCAGAAGTGAGACCTTTACCACCAGCATGTAAATCTAATATTCTACCAAGAATCATCTGACATCTTGAAATCACTTTATTAGCTTCATCTATATTCTCATTGTAATCTTGGACTATAAGACAGATGAGAATTATGATATATGAATCTTGGATATTTTTGCATGTCGATTTAGATTTGTTGTATTTGATAAGAATATTCACAAATTTGCTTTTATCGATTTTTCTTTTGTTCTCAATAACTTTTTTTAGTTTATCTAATAATATAGTAGCTTTTGATAAACTTGCCCCAGCATCGGTATCTGATGTGTATTTAACCATATTTTTTCTAAGCAGCTGCCAATAACGTAAATGGTTATTGATTAAATTATAGTTTATTTACACAAGATAAAGACAAGATTTTTTTATGAAAGAGATAAAAGGTGATAACCAAGTTGTAATTTTATATTTTTGGTAGCGAATAGATAATGGACTGAGCTTTGGATGATTTATGTTTTTTTTCGAATTTTAAATTAAGATTGCAACAAGGCGAGACTGATATAAAATAATATTTTTAATATTATAGAGGTGTTGGATATACAAGTTTATTAGAAATAGTACGAATAATCTTATACGGTATTTGGATAAGAATATATTTTTTATAAATGGAATCAATAGAATATATATTTGTAGTGATTGATTTATGTTTAGGATTGTATTTGTTTTAAGCAGAGGTGGGTTGGAGTAAATAATTTTCATGCTTGATTGTTGACTATTAAGTTTAATATTTTCTAATACTCTTATCGAAATTAAGGAATATATATAGAACTTCTAAAGGTTAGAATTGAAATTAGGTGGATTTATATTGGGTATTTGAATTCAAGGGGAATTTATAGTAATTTGGAAAGAGTCTAAGATTCTATGAAGGAAATTAAACAATTGAGGAACAATTCTGAATCAAACTAGAAATGATTTTTTTCTACTCGAAATTTGTCAGATTTAAGAATTTAAGTTAATAATAAATTTACGATAATCTATTTTACAAATAACAAAACTTAGATTGCTATAGCTTCACTTAAATTTCAGAATATAAAATTTCTTTTGACTACTTTTATGCTATGAAAATGGTTAAGCAAAAAAAATATATTTTAGATTTCCCAAACAACATAAACCAAAAAAAAATAAGAAAAGATTTCGTTATAATTATCACAAACTATTCAAGGGTATTCATATTATAAGTTTAATTTGACAAATAAAAATATTTTCTTCTTGCTTATATTAAATCATTTTAGTATCGAATACCAAATGGATGAAGAAAAATGGAAAACTACCTAGATCAACTTTAGTATATATAAATTAGACCTTTCCTTTTATTATATCTTCATAGTTTTGGTAGTGGAATTAGTATCTAAAATCTTAAATATCTAAAAAAAAAAGATTTAAGACAGATTTTGAAATTATAATTATTAGTAATTTTGTTTTATACTAGTAATAATTGTCACTGCAAGGTGAAGTGTAAACAAAGAATAAGTTTTTATTGAATCGTGATAATAAATATAATTTTTATTATGAACTAACCTCCATAAAATATAAATTTCATTTGACTAAAAAATTGGCTACTACAATAAAATTGCCTTATATAAAATAAAACCTTTAACTTTATAAAGATTATTAAACTAAATTGATACATAGCACAAATTACTTATAATAAAAATAATCCAAAGTCAATTAAAGACTATGGGCAAGATAAAAGTTATCAAAAAAAAAAATATATATCAATTCTTCCACATACCTTACAATATTTAAATATCATCAGATAATATACTAATAATAATCATTAGAGGGTTTACAAAAAGTAATATTTTTCATAAGATTTTATATTTCAGAGTTTTTTTCCATACAAAAATTGTATCTTTTTCCCTAAAGAATACTTTATTATTATAAAATCCTACAATATCCTATATTCCCATAAAACAAATTAGTACATCATCTACTAAACTAATTTCTTTTTATACATTTTACAGTAAGAAACCAATAAATAATACCCACCAGAATTCCTAACAGCTAAAAAATAATATTTTATCTAAAACAAAATCTAATAATTAAAAAATGCTCGACCAACAAACTGTGAAAACAATCATAAGTATTTGTAACAAAAAGCCTAATGAGCGACAGTCACATGAAATTGCTCTTTTAGCTGATGTTACTAAAAGCTGTAAGGTCTTCAAATCTCTTATAGAAACTTCAGGTACAGCTTCACACAATCAATGCTGTAAATATTTAGGTTATCAATTTTGCCCTTTTGGCGAATATCTATTCAAGTATGGGGAAAAAGGAACAAAGTTTTATATTATTATATCAGGAACTGTAGGTATAGAAATACCAAAAAAAGGTCCAAATGGGGAAGAGATTTTTATAGAAGTAACAACACTTAATAGTGGTTCTTCATTTGGAGAGTTGGCTTTAGAAAGTTCAAAACCTAGAGGAGCATCAATTAAATGTAAGAATGACTCTCATTTTATGTATTTAGAAAAAAATGATTATGTTGCTCTTATGTCAAAAATTGTACAAGAAAAAAGAGATTCTTTAGTTAATTTTCTTCAATCACTTCCTTTATTTATGAATTGTACTAAAGGAACTTTAACAAAATTGACATATGTGTTTAGAGAAAGGTATTTTAATAAAGGACAGTTTGTATATAATGAAGGAGATACTGCTGAAGATATGCATATAATAAGAAAAGGGGAATTCGAGTTTTTTAAAGTAATAAAAAAAGCTAAGTCTAGTAGAGAAAACTGCATAAATGCTAAGGAAAAGCTCAAAAAAAGCAAAATCGCTAATTATGGGGTTGGGGAATTGTTTGGTGAAGAGGATTCTATGAAAGGAACAGCAAGAATAAGTACTTGTAGATGTATTCAAAATGGATCAGTCCTCCTTTCAATAACAGTAAATGTAAGTAGCAGCTAGGATTTTAGAAGACAAATTTATCAAGAAGTTGTTTTAGAATATATTAATAAAAGAGTTAATGAAAAACTTTCACAGATTAACTCACGAACAAACATGCTTAATTATATAGAAAACAATACAGTTAAACGACCAAAGTCTACTAATAAAAAAACTTTGCTTTGTTTAGACCTTGAACGTGAATCACAACATTTATGTACTTTTTATAGATCATCATCTACAATGTCAAATCGTAAGACTCCACAAACAGGAGGTATGTCGAAAAGGTTAACATCAACTTCAATTAACCCTTGCACCCAAGAAGCTAAAAAGTCAAATATCGATAAAATTCTTAAAGACTTAGAAAGAAAAAAAACCCCTAATGGTAAGCTTAAAGAAAAATTCATGCCTGAACTAGGTTCTTTTCTAAGAAAAACAGCTTACAGATCAGAAAAATTTCTCCCAATGCCACTTAATGATTATGCATTTAAAAGCTTCAAAGGTATCTCAGTAGTTTCTATGAACTGTTTCCATGTCTACCAAAGTTTACGTAAAAAGCCATAATCTAAATTCTAAAAAATACTAAAAATCCTAAAATTATAAATTAAATTTCTTATTCTCCATGATAAGTCACATCACTAGTGCATATTTCACGATAAAGTTGGGCGAATTCTATCCTTGAAGATGGGTCAACTTTAATCATTTTCATTAAAGATTCTTTCAAAAGAGTATTTTCAATATTTTCTTCTATGTATCTGTCCATATTATACTGCAAACTATCATTGTATCTATTCCATGAACCTATACCTGATTCTGTTATCATATTGAAAATTGTCAAACCTAATGAATAAATATCGCTTTTATTGAAATTAAATGAGTTCTTTTTAATACCAAAACGTGTTTGACAATCTTTACTAATCAACTCTGGAGCAGCGTAATCTTTAGTATAAGGAGGATTAGAACTACTTTCTTCAATTTGTGTAACCCCACGATCATCACGTTTATATCTGCATGAAGCATTAAAATCTGTAAGTTTATATTTTTTAACCCCATTTTGTTTGAAAATCAAAACATTCCCTGGCTTGATATCTCTGTACCATACATTAAGATTACGAAGACTCATCATTCCTGTTATAAGCTGCTGTAAAGCTTCAAGGGCTTCATTTTCACGTGAAGTTTTTTCAGCTTTTATGGTTTCTTTATCTTTTTGAAGCCAATATTTTATGTCATCTTTTAAACTCTCATCGGCCTTTTCTAAAAATATAGCCAGTCTATGTTTTTTTGTCTCTGGGTTTATATCAGAAATAAACCCATAGCATCTAACAACAAAATCATTCCCATTAAGATCCATAAGAATTTTAGCTTCTTCGATGTTGATATGTCTTTCTGAATCAGATTCTGTTATTTTTACAGCAATGATTTCTTGAGTTTGATGGACTAAAGCTAGAAGGACTTTTACTGTAAAAACCCCTTTTGGTCCTTGGTATATAGGCTTTTTTAATAAAGATATTTGACTATAACTGAAAATTCTCATCAATGCTTGTTTATCTTTAGTATTTCTTTCAAGAAGAGGGTTTTCAAAAGAACTGTTCCGGCAAAATAAATCTTCTGAATTAGATGAGTCAGAGATAGAATCAAAAGGGTAAAGCTTAGAAAAGATTATAAAATGAGCGGCAAAGGTATGTTCCAATAGCAAATTTAGGTTTTTTATTGTGGATAAACTGAATAAATTGATTTTGTATTGGTTTTTGTCTTGTATTTGAGTCTTAAAGACACTTAAAATTTTTACTAGGAGGATTTTTTCTAGATTTGGTTTAAGTTCATAAAGAGATGAATCTTGAATGATTAGTCGATAGATTGAACAAATAGTTTTAAAGTTGGGGCTTTGGAAGAGTTGTTGAATTATAAATGATAGTTGTAGAGATTGAATAAAATCAGACTGATCTTTGATTGGAAAGTTACTTAAAGCTTCTTTTAGGATAATATCTGATGGTGAGTTGCTATTTAGGACTTGTGATATTTTATTTAGCTTAAAGTAAATGTTTAGTTGATTGTTTTCATTATCTTGTAATCCTAGGTCTTCAATTGATTTTTTGATTATTTGCTCGTCGTCTGATTTGAGGATTTCTTGCACTTCATCATACCTAGGGGATTTAAAGAGTAAGCTAAAGAGATTGCTTTGATAAAACTTCGACATTATAGAAATAGTTTTTTTGAGAGATATTATTGTATGATACAATTAAAATGGTTAGAGAGTTATGTGGAGAAATCTTTGTTAAATGAGAATTGAACTACGGTAAAATTTCTTAATAGCATAAGCAAAATCACATAAGCTCTTCTGTTATCTCAATGTTTGTGATAATTCATATTTGTAATGCTATTCCTTAAAACAATTAATTAATGTTTACTGTCTTAAATATATATTTTTTCAAATGGATTATTATCTGGTATTCCTCATATAAAATATCTAATTTTGCTGAGATATTCAAATTTTCATTAGTCTTTAATATCGTATCTAATACTAAGGATTTCTCTAATTGGTTTATGCAATAGAATCTAGAAAGTTTATATGTTTTTATATAAATTGGTATTATATATACAAATTATAATATTTTATGGAGTGTAATTTCTGTATATGATTCTTAATTTTTTGAGGCTAATAACTTAATTTATTTTTTTGTTTTAAGAGCTCATATGCTTCTATTTCAGGTTTATAAGATTCACTTATCTCTTCAATTTGGTTTTAATTCCCAGTCTTCTATTATTACATAAAATAAGATTATCTTTTTATGCAAATAAATAATTGTTTATGATATATCGCTAACTTAAAATTCAAATAAAATTTGATTGTATAATGCTACACACAAATCATAATCATTTGTAAAAAATAATACACTTATGACTATCCTAAAATAATTACAATTTAGCATCACCATTAAAGGTAATTTATCAACTCTAATCTCTCCTTCAGAAATAAAAATAAATAATCAAAAAAACTGAAAATATAAAATTCTTCCAAAACAAAAAAATCCTGAAAAATCAAAATCTTTTATTACAAACAAATTTTCAGTCACATATTTATAAATACATAAAAACTTAAAGTTTTCTATTTAAAATATTAAAACATAAAAATTTTCTAAATTAAATACAACAACTGAAATACCAAACTATAAAAATCCAACCTAAGTCTTCACTAACCACCTTCTAAGTATCCAAAAATCCCCATAAAAAAGCGCCATAAACTATTAANACTAACCACCTTCTAAGTATCCAAAAATCCCCATAAAAAAGCGCCATAAACTATTAAATAATTTCATAAACTCCAAACTTGAATAATAAAATAATCATTATTAGTTCAAAAAAATGAATAATGTTTCCCCACTATTTGAAATCAATCCTTTCTATACCCCCCCTCCATCAACAATCCGTTTTGCCGACTCAAACAACTGTCTTCGGCATCCAAAAAAATTAGACATCAAACCCATAGAAGATTTTGAATCAATTTTAAATATCTTATGCATAAACTGTCAGGAACTAATAAACGTAAGCAAAATTGATTATCATTCTAAGCTTTGTATTCATCCTTCAGAAAAAGTTCTTCAACTAGAAAAAGACAATGAAATTGAAGCAGTCAGATTCAAAATCACAAATCTGAAAAATGTACTTGAAGAAATCGCATTAAAACCTAAACTAAATCCATGTGATAAAAATTATATTATTGTTCTGATAAGAAATAGTCTAACAGTATTAAATACCCGCAATCTTCAAGTTTTAGAAAATATAATTGACTCTTTGAATACTATACTTTATTCATTTAAAGGTAGTTTATGTATTAGAATTTATACTGAGAGGTTTACATCTTTGGTTGCTCAATTAATAGGATATTTGATTATTGAAAGCAATCTTAATACACAGATTTTAGGGAAAAAAAATATTTTCAAAGATATTGAAATAAAATCCTTACAGGAACAAGTTGAGTATTATAAATCCAGGGCGGAAATTTTACAGAAAGTTGTCGTGAAAACACAGAATATGAAATTGCCTGAAATTAATAGGAAAGTAGAAGCTATAAGAAGTGAATTGGGCAGTTTAAGCCCGAGTGGCTCATCAAATTCAAGTATTTTGTTTGATGAAAGACCTTTTTCGCCTATGGGCTCAAGTGATGAGGAAAATAAAAACCAGGAAGAAATGAAAAAGTATTTCTATTCGTTGTGTTTGAAACAGAAAATAAATTTATCAACAAATAAAAAGTATAAACCTAATTTATCAATATCGAAAATGCTTCAAGATGTTATTGATAAAAATATACCTCCTGAGAATTGGCAAGACTTTGTTTCTACACAGTTTTCTAATCCTGATCGGAAATTTGTAGAACAGAAACCTCAGAGAAGATCATTAAGACATAAGTAAGAATTAATACTGATAGACAAAGAGTATATTTTTATTTATATTGAAATGTTGTTAAATATTATTTTTGGGTTAGTTTATTATATGATTTTATTTAAAGTTTATTATTTAGTAAAGATTTTTTATATAGGAAATAATTCATCAAAACCAAAGTAAATTTTTATTCTTCAATATATCTTTATAAACCAAATCAAATAAAAACTTCGATTTCTAACTACATTTTTCATACAATCCAGCATTAAAAACATTTACAGATTGTTCTATGTATAAAAAAAATCCACTACCTAAACTTTCATATACAAAATTCACTTAAAATAATAAGTCAATATCTTCATTCTCAAATTAATTAAAAAGTTTAAATAAAAAATGATTATTAATATGATAACTATAATTATTACCTGAATGAAATGATTCAAAGTCCCTAATTTGAATTTAGCATTTCTCAAGTCCTCCTAATTTTTATGATCAAAAACTATCAAGTCATCATAGAATATTCAGATAAACTTATCCTTCTAAATAAAATCTTCCTAGTTATAAAAAAATATCACTTACCCTTACCACTATATAAATAAATATTCACTAAAAAACTCACCTCTAATAACTTGTGGATCATTAGAATTCTTAACCTCAGATTCTATTATATATGCCCATTAGGATGATAAAAAAAATTGGAAAAAAAAATACAATCAATAAATCTAAGTTGTCTTAGAATTACTAATACTTCAACATAAAAATTATTAGTCTTTCCTTTTCCAAATAAAATAGAAATTTTTTAAACCTAGAAGTTAGCAAAAAAGCATTATTAAAATAAGTTTATTGTTTAAGTATAAATGTATAATACTATGGGAAAAAATATGTATATCACTATGCTTTGGGTTATATTAAATAATATTTCTATTGAAAATATTGTAATATTATCCCATTTATATAATTTATTCATGTTTTACCGAAAACTAGGAATAAACAACAAAGATGATCTTACAGATTTGAATTCGATGTTTAACTATATGAATAAAACCAGTGCTTTTGATGAGTATATAGATTTACATGATTCTGAACTCCTTCTTGGCCAGTTAAGACAAAACCTGAACTTTCTTTTAAAATATACGCTAGTATTGAGATAATATGAAGCCTAATGAAAAAGATTCAAAGTGGACTTTATCTATAAGGTTTCCATACTTGAAATCTTTAGGAAAAGGATGACAAAACTACTATCAGGACAAATTACAATATCCACAACATATACTTTCTAGTAAATTCAAAACTAATAATATATATTATTAGCACTTGCTAATAAAATGCTTATAATCAATATTCAGTATGATCACTAAAAAACTGATCACTAAAATTTATCACTATCACAATATAAAAACACTTAAATTATACTCCAAACTCATATAATTTTTAATAATCATCTTCATTCCCTCTTCACCTTTTAAAATAAAATCTTTTGCATTCTATCTAAAAAATTCTACCTACAATAAAATCTCAGTAAAATTCATTCATAATTTAATTCAACATACACTAAAAAATAATAAATATGTGGAAAGATATATCAAACAATCTCGAAAATTTCCAATATACAATCTGGAATGAGTTCACGCAACTCGTTCTAAAGCATCAAGCAATTAATTTAGGCCAAGGGTTTCCAAATTTCTCCTGCCCTCAATTTGTTAAAGATGCCTTAACTGATGCAGTAAACAACAATGAAAATCAATACAGTAGGTCTGCAGGTTTTCCAATGCTTGTTGAAGAAATTGCTAAAATATACGGTATTAAACATAATAGAAAAATCGATCCAATGACTGAAATTGCAGTGTGTTATGGAGCAGGTGAAGCTTTATGTAATATAGCAATGGCACTTATAAACCCAGGAGATGAAGTTATTATTATAGACCCATCATTTGATATTTATATTCCACAAATCTGTATCCCTGGAGGTATTCCAATAAGAGTTTCCTTAGAGCCGCCTATAGACAATATATCTCCATGGACAATAAATTTCGATAAACTTGAGTCAGCTTTTACTAATAAAACTAAGATTTTCTTGTTTAATACCCCAAACAACCCAGTTGGTAAAGTATTCACTAGAGAAGAATTAGAAAAGATTGCCCAAATACTTGAAAAATGGCCTAATGTTGTTATTGTAGCAGATGAAGTTTATGAACATATTGTTTTTGATGGAAAGGAACATATAAGTTTAGCTGATATTGGTAACTTATGGGAAAGATCTGTAACTTTATCAAGTGCAGGAAAACTTTTCTCTATAACTGGTTGGAAGACAGGATGGGCAGTAGGTGGTCCAATTATTATAAAAAACATGGTTGTTTCTAAACTTTGGATATCTTTTTGTTCTAATACTGTTTGTCAAGGCGCAATTGCTAGATGTTTACGTTTTGCTGAAAACGAATATGAAGATTTTCCGAATTATTACAAGTGGTTATGTAAACAATATGAGGAAAAAAGAGAAAGAATTAAATATATTCTTAACAATAGTAATGTTATTAAAGTTCAACCATTACTTTCAGAAGGAGGATTTTTTTTGGTTGGGAGGATTTTGGATGATGGCGATTTTATCCCTGAAAAATTTAAAAATGAAACTAGTTTAGACTTTGCATTTTGTAGATGGTTGATAGAAGAACATAAAGTTAGTGCTATACCTTGCTCTGCATTTTTTGGTGAAAATAATAAGCATTTTGGAAGTAATCTTATTAGATTTGCTTTGTGTAAAGAACTTTCAGAGTATGATAAAGCGGAGAAAATACTTATTAGGTAATTAAGAATTAATATTATTATCAAAATGATACTATAGGACTAGAAGTTGTAGGAAATTTTTAAACTAAAATTTAATACAGGTTAAATATGGTTGAAGGTTTATTCATTTTTATTATGCTGCTTCTAGGAAAAAGTTTAATAGTATTTTTTTGCTATGCAACTTTGATATCATTAGTATTTTAGTTTCAGACAATTGTATTATATAATATTTTTAATA
Source organism: Stentor coeruleus (assembly GCA_001970955.1). Lineage (NCBI taxonomy): Eukaryota > Ciliophora > Heterotrichea > Heterotrichida > Stentoridae > Stentor > Stentor coeruleus. The sequence goes on from MPUH01000065.1 coordinate 48,628, forward strand.
TATTTCTATGAATTAACCTACTGAATAAAAAATATAGTAACAAAAAATGAAATTTTAAGTTGTTAAATCTTTTTTAATCAAGTATATCAAATATCATCATCTAACAAGAACCAATTAAAAAAACCAACTAATTACAAAATCTATTTAAATCATTATCTGCATATAAATTTTTATCAACAATCTCACCAATAATTTACAAAATCCAAAGTAATAATTCTATCAAATAATACAAATTTTCATATAAAATCTTGATAATAAAATAATTTTATTCATTAATAACCCTTAAAACCCATAGCAAATCAAGTATATTCTTAGTTCTCAGACATTAAACTCTTTGATTATAATCACCATTCACATTATTGGAGTTAATAAAAGTTAAAAAATGGGCAATATCTGCTGTGCAAATGGTATAACATTATCCCCTGAAAGTAAGCATCATTCAAAAAGTGCCATGGTATTAGGGCATTCACGAATAGTTCTTAACCGAAACTTTAATTCTTTCGACTCAGTCTATAACTTAGAAAAAAGCAAACTTGGTTATGGTAGCTATGGAGACGTAAAATTATGCACAGACAAACAATTGATGACATGCAAAGCTGTAAAAATCCTAAACAAAGATTATCTTCGAACCTCCAACATAGAAAGCTCATGGTTTTATAGTAAAATCGATATTTTAAACCGTTTAGACCATCCTTTAATTGTTCGTTTCCACGAATTTTTTGAGGAATGCGACTTTTTTTATTTACTAATGGATTATCATCAAGAAGGCGACTTACTAAAACACTTAAAATCCAACTTCCCTTTAAAAGAAGATAAAGTTTGCAGTATAATCTATCAATTATTAATAGCTACTGCATATATGCATAATAAAAAAATAGCTCATAGAGACCTTAAACTTGAAAACATTCTCATAACAACATCATCAGGAATTTCAATAAAAGTTATAGATTTCGACACTGCAGCTTACTTTGAAGGAAGTGCACTTTCTGGGAAATATGGGACTTATCATTACATGGCACCTGAAACTATGAATAATTTCTATAATGAAAAATGTGATATATGGAGTTTAGGGGTTATAATGTATATTATTCTTACAGGAAAAACTAATCTACCAGGTATGTCTGATACTCAATGTCCAAGTAATGCACATCAGTTAAAATTAGACTTTTCTCAACCATTATGGCAAAAAGTATCTGCTCCAGCTAAAAACCTTTTAAAAAAACTATTAGAAAAAGAACCTTTAAAAAGACTCACAGCAGTACAAGCTTTAAATCATATTTGGTTCCAACAGTTATCTCATGATAATTATGATACAACTTTAAATGTTCTTGATAAAATTTTCAAATTCAATAATAAACCTCTAGTCAAAGCAGCTAAAAAAATTATCCTACATTTAAGAACATCTAAAGATGAGATTACGTCAATTGAAAAAGCATTTTTGTATTTAGATAAAGATTATGATGGGGAAATTTATAGAGATGATGTGTTTAATTTTTATCTTTTGAGATATACAAATGAAGAAGCTGAAGAATATACAACAGAAATTATGAGAAAATTCTGTGATTTTGCTGATGTTGTTGTTAGTTACTCAGCTTTTGTTGAGGTCGCAACTGATGAAATGGCTTTGGTGGATTCACAGAATTTAAGATATCTTTATGATTTACTTAGGTATGAAGAAGTTTGTAGGAATTTAGATGTTGTAAATAAGGAAGAGAGAATATTAGGAAAAGAAGTACTAAACGTAAATAAACTTTCTAATGTGTTTGCAAAGGCAATCAATATTGATAGAGATGCTATACAGATATGGGCGGATTATTTACAAAATTATAAATGTGAGAGTTTGGGTTTTGAAGAATTTAGTGCAATTGTGGAAGAAGGGATAAGTAAGTAATCTTAATTATATAGAAATTATGGTATGGATTGTTAATTATAATGATAGTTTTAGGTGATTTTTTTAGAGAATGATTTAGAGAATTGATTAATAACTTGAAGCAATTTTTTTAATTATTCTTTGGCAAAAATTTAAATATTGTATTAAGATTAGCAAGATGTAATTATTTTGTATAAGTTTAGTAGTCAATTATTATTTTGTTATATTTATTATGATAAGAACTCTAAAAAATCCTAGTTAAATATAAACTTTTACTTCAAGCAATCAATCAAAATAATCATTATTCAAATTACTGATAATATCCCAAGTAACACAATGGCATAATAATGAAAAATTGTTCTATCATTTTAGAATCAAGTGTCCGATCTTCTTCTTCAATTAGAGATTATTTCTTAATAGCCTACTCAATACTAGTCCTACTATTTACAATCAGAATAATTATATTCAAATGTAAAAGACAGTATAATATGATCATAGAAACAATTATAAACTTCTCTTATATTTTACTATTCTCTCTTTTTGGTAAGATTTAAACAGCACGAATTTTATCAATAATCACAATAAAATCAAAAGACGCCTCAACATCTTTCGCATCTTTAAGTTCATCATCTTTATATGCAGGTCTTTATTTCTCTTGGCTTTGTATATCAGTATATTTTGATTTATCATCATGTATAGAAACAGTTAGAAAAATGAAAAAAATTTTGATTGCAGTAGTTCTTATATTATCTGCAATAATTTATGATTTTCTAAGGTATGTTTTTGAAATTCATGATAGGATTAATGTGAATGAACCATATTTGGATATTATTATAATTTTTACATACAAATGGTTACTTGCATATGGAATAGCTGTTTATTCATATAGAATTCTTTACAAATATGTTAATGAAATGTTTGAAGATTCATATAGGAAAGGATTTTCCAAGACTATGAATAAATTTTTTATTTATTTCAGCATTTTATATATTGGGTCAACAACTTTTGAGTTTGTTTTTTATATAAGTGATTGCTTTTCTAATAAAAGCCAGAATCTTATAGTTGTTTTATATTATACGATATTTGAAATATTTCCTTGTTTTGTATTTTTTATTGCCACACTTAAGGTAAATAGCTCTGAGTTTTCTTCGAGTATTTTGACTTATTTATTTGAAACACAAAATTTACCTCAAGTATTGGTGGGTGTAGAAGGAAGAGAATTTGAAGAAGTTATTTATTAATACATAAATTATCGTATAGACTACTTATAGATAAATATTTTTTAAACCATACTTGCAAAAATATTTCTTGAATTTTTTGTCTTTAATACTTCAAATAAAACTATAGAGTTGCCTTATAGTTTTTTATTTGAAATTGCGTTAGAATGTAAGTTTTTATGGAATACTAACTCATAATAAGTTTTAATTTTCCGGGCTATTTTCTTTATATCTTAATTTTACCAAAACACTATAAAATACTCTTATAAGTGTATACCTAATATATCTAGTTAAATCATATTTTCAATAAACATCGCCAAGTCAACTGCAAATTAAAAAACCCTATGCAAAAAAGTAATTTAAATAGTCCCTATATTTATATTTTCGCAAAAGATCCTATCCTTCAATACTAATCACATAGTCAGGATCTTCGGAGAATATCAGCCCATTTTTAAGAGTTAAATTTTAGTTTATAATAATTATGGCTGATAGACCAGGAACCCAAGGAGGATCCAATATTGTAGTGACAACAAATTTTTTCAGACTTAAAAAGTCTCCAGTCAACAATGTGACTGTGTATTCGATAAGCTTCACTCCTGATATCGAAACTGAAAATAGGTCATTACGTACAGCACTTCTAGGAAACGGGAAGGTTCAAGTTGAGGCTCAGATAGGGAAATACATTAAGACTGGTAATGTCTTGTATTCAAAAACTGCTAAAAGTGAACCCTTCTCAGTTAATGTCTTATCTCATGAAAACGCTCAATATGTATTAGTTGTGACCCCAGTCGGAACAGTCACCGGGGCAAACGTTGATTCATATAGAATGTATGCCAACTCAGCATTGAAAAAAATGCTTTCAACACTTGACCTTAAACAAGTTACAAGAATGCCAAAATTTTACGATATAAGGCAAACCCAACGTGTGGACCAGCATAGCCTTGAAGTTTGGAGAGGTTATACAGCCACTTTTTCACATCATCTTCAAGATATGCTTTTAAATCTTGATTTCTCAAGTAAAATCATCAGAGATACAACAGCCCTTCAATACATTGAAGAAATTAAAACCAATAATCGTGGGGGAAATCTTGAACAAATTTTGAACTCAGAAATGGTTGGAATGATTGTAATGGCGAAATATGGGAATTTTAAATGTTATAAGATTGAAAAAGTTATTTTGAATGAAAATCCTACAGGGACTTTTAAAGCACGTGATGGGCCGATTACTTATATTGATTATTTCAAAAAAAGATACAATATAGCAATTAAATCAGTTAGACAACCTTTAATTGAAACTTCTATTGAGAAAGGTGCTAAACAAATCAAACTTATACCAGAATTGTGTTGCTTGACTGGCCTTTCAGAAGATATGAGAAGAGATTTTAGGGCAATGAATGATATTGCTGCTTATACAAGATTAGATCCAGCAAGTCGTCTTAGAGTATCTACAGATTTAGCAAATAGGTTAGCGAATGATAAAGGATGCAAAGCTATATGTGAAGAGTATAATATGCAGATAGATCAAGCACCTATTCAAGTCAATGGTATTCGTTTTCCTATGGAAGGAATAAAAGTAGGGCCAAACAATTCGGATATTGTGCAGATTGATCAAAGGGGAGGCTTTACTTTAAGGTCTTCAATTGTAGCAGCTGTGCCAATTGAGCATTGGATTGTCTTGACTACTGATAGGGATGCACAAAATCGAGACAGACTAATCAAGACCTTAGTAAATAAAGGAAGTCAACTAGGTATTAGAATGGGCCAAGCTATACAAATGGACTACCAGCCAAGGAACTTGAAAAACATGATTTCTTCTTTAAACCAACCTCAAGGTGGTAGACCAGTTCCTCAAATTGCCTTGATAGTAGTTTCACCAAATGACAAAAGAGGCTATAACGATATAAAAGAAGCTTGTGCATTAACTTCAGGTATCCCAACTCAATGCTTAAAAGCTAATAATCTAAACAACCCTAAAAAATTCGACTCAATCATGTCGAAACTTGTAGTCCAAATGGCTGTAAAAACTGGTTCAACAGCTTGGCAAGTATCCCCAACTCCAGGTATACCTCAAAAAACTATGGTTATAGGTATTGATGTCTTTCATGATACAGTCCTCAGAGCTAAAAGTGTACTTGGATTTGTCGCTTCAATTCACCCAGCTTTTACAAACTACTTCAACACTACTCGTATTCATCAAAGTGTTGGACAAGAAATCGGTGGCCATGTTGGAGAATGTTTAAGAGAAGCTTTACTTGCTTTCTTTGAGGCAACAAGAAGAAGATTTATGCCTGATTTAATTATTGTTTATAGAGATGGTGTTGCTGATAGTCAAATTGATGCAGCAAAAAAGTTTGAAGTTGAAGCAATGAAAAATACGATAAAGTCTTTCCAAGGATATTCACCAAATCTTGTCTATGTTCTTGTGAATAAAAAAACGAATGCTAAACTTTTTGTTCAAGGACAGAGAGGTATGGATAATCCCCCATCAGGAACTGTTGTAAATTCGGTTGTTATACCAGAAAGTCAATCATTTTATTTGATAGCTCATACTGTTACTCAAGGAATGGCTTCACCAACTTTATATAGGATTATTCATAATGACAATAATACTGATCCGATGATTGTGGCTAGACTTGCATTTAAGCTTTGCTATATGTATTACAATTGGACTGGTGGAATTAAAGTTCCTGCACCAACCATGATGGCACATAAGCTTGCTTATCTTGTAGGACAAAGTGTTCATGCTACTCATGTAGAAGCACTTAGAACTTTACCTTGGTTCTATTAGAATTAGTTAATTCATTCTATTTATTGAATCTTAAGCTTTTTTTATGTTTTATGATAAAAGTATAAATGATTTCACATTTTGTTAGATAATTGTTTTAGATTATTATAAGGTAAGTTATTAAGATCTTCTTAATAACATCTTCAAATAGTACCCTATACATTTTTTTCTTTTCATAGGTTTACTAAAATATATGATTTCCTATAAAAACCAAAAACTCAATCCTAATCATAAAATCATTTCCAAAACCCATTTCAAAAACCTTAAAGCAAATTTTATAATAAATGTCACAAACTCAGTGGAAAAAATTCACCAAATTCTTTGATCCACAATCAGTAGTACCATCAGGGCCAACGAAATCCATAAGTGAAGACTCTGATAAGCAAAGTGGGTCAAACATCGATATCGCAGAAACAAAATTTGTCGAGAATTATCTTGGGCTTATGTACCGAGGCATCCCAAACGGTAAAGTCTTAGTATGTCTTGGTGATCAAGTAAAATTCACATCCCAAGCCCATGATTTTAACCTTTACTACATGTCAAAGTCAAGAAAACACCCAATTCTTGTGACAATCGGCTTAGATGAAGCTGACTACAATCGTAAAGGTTTAGTTAAAATCTGGGATATCTCAGACCCACAATCCATGAAAGAAATCGTCAACATCCTTCTTCCAGATACAACAGCAATGAATATCTTATGTTTTGCCATGACAGATGATATGTCACGTATGGCTTTAGGATTATCAACAGGTCAAATCTATTATATAACCGGGAATATTATACAAGGTTCTAAATCAATAAATAAAAAGTTCATAAGCAACGAGAAAAAAGCTGCAATTACAAACCTTTTCTTTTTTGTCAAAGGGAATTCTACGTTTTTATTCTATACAACTGCTGAAAGTGTTGGAAGTTATTTACTTAAAGAAAAAGGAGAGACACACAATTTACTTGAAGAATTCGATGGATGTGGACATTTGTGTGCTGATTTGGATGAGAAAAAAGAAAGGTTGGTTGTTGCGATGACTAAACTTAATGCGATAACAGTTTTTTTACCTGAGTTTAAAGGACAGACATGGTCGATTGAAGGTCAAAAGACAATATTAAAATGTGTGCATAATCAAGTATTAGTTGTCACAGTGAATAAAAATCAACAACAAGTGACTATATACGATATTGATAATAAACTTATATCATTCCAAAGCAATTATAGTCAAATCGACCATATACTCTGTGAGGATGATGGGGTTTTCATATTATCTAAAAACAACAAAAAAGAAGTTATTATTCAAAAACTTATAGAAAAAGATACAAATGAAAAACTTAAAATCCTTATAAATAAAAACGCTTATGATATCGCATATAACATGGCCCGATCGGAAGGATATGAAGAATCATTTATAGCTGAAATTTCTAAAATGCAAGGTGATCATTATTATAACAAAGGGGATTTTGATAATGCTATTAATTGTTATAAACAAACTGTAGGGTTTTTAGAAGCTTCATATGTTATAATCCAATTTTTAGATGCTTCGAAAATTGAATATTTGACAAGTTATTTAGAAACTTTACATAGTAGACATCATGCTAATAATGAACATACAGCTTTGTTACTTAATTGTTATGTGCATTTAAAAAAAACTGATGAATTGGCTAAGTTTTTAGCTCAATCCAATGATGATTATGAGCTTTTTGATCCTAAAACAGCTATTGACGTTTGTTGTAGTGTGCATTGTTATGATCTTGCATTATCTTTAGCATCTAAGCACAAAATGCACACTTTGTATGTGAAAATCCGTATCGAAGAAGAAAAAAAGTATCTAGAAGCTATTTATTATATAGAAACCAGCATGTCAATATCAGGTTTCGCTAAGATTTTTAAGGAATTCGGGCAGATTCTAATGAAAAATGAACCTGTTAAAACCCGTGAGCTTGTGTTTAAAACAATTAAATCTTTAAATTTAAAAGTCGGTCTAAGTACTTATTTACCCGAGACTGAAAAAGATGAAAAACCCCAAAAAGATCAAGATGATGATGATTTTGTATTGGAAGATATGAAAAAAAAACCTATAACTGTTACTTATTATCAAGTATTAGAATCAGTTATGTCTGGACTTGTTAATCATCCTGATATACTTGATGATTTGCTTTCGGATATTATTAAAGGAACTCCTGATATTGAGAATATTGTTTATCATAAATTATTTGAGTTATATTTGCAACAAAGGAAACCTTTAAAGGAAAATGATAATTCAAGGTTGATAAGTTTGCCTAAAAGTTCAGGAAGGGATTTGAATTATTATGAGAAAAAAATCAAAGACCTTTTAGAGCAAGCGAATAATAAATATGATAAACATCATGTGCTTATGCTGTTTAAAATGTATGATTATTCGGATGGAGTCGTGTCAATTTCTCACCTTATGGACAGCAAACAAGAACTTATGTTTCATTATATAAAAACCAATGACCATGGAAATATATGGAACACTTGTGATAAATATGGTAAAGAAGATAATGATTTATGGGTACAAGCTCTGACTTATTTCTGTACAAAAGATGATACAAAATGCATGCAGTACATCGAAAAAATCCTCCAAGAAATCGAGCAAAAAGATTTCCTAACTCCATTAATTGTTCTTAAAATCCTATCCAAAAGCCGAAATATCACCTTTGGCACAGTGAAAAACTACCTAAAAAAACAGCTTTCCAAACATCAGCAGGCTATGAAAAATGACCAAGACGAGTACCTTCGAAACTCTCAAAACATTAAACAAAAAAAAGAAGAAATTTATGAACTGAAAACCCAAGCTAGGAAATTCCAATTCAATAAATGTGCTGGTTGCGACTTAAAACTTAACCTACCAAGTGTACATTTTATGTGTCTTCATAGTTATCATCTTAGTTGTCTTACTGATAATGCTCATGAATGCCAACATTGTACAGAACAAGCGTCTAGAGCTTCAGAGAGAAAATCAGAGTATCAGAAACAAAGTATGAATCATGGAACTTTTTTCAAAGAACTTTCGGCTAATGATGATAGGTTCGGAACTATTGCTAAATATTTTGGTAGAGGATTATTTTCGAATAATTCTAAAAGTAATTAGAATAGTTTTATATTGGAATTACACATTTATTAAATTCATCATCAAAATTGTTTTGGAGAATTTTCATTGTTTGTAGGGTTGTCTTCGCTTTGTATTTTTATGATTAGGTTTTTCTTTTGTTTGTGTCTTAGTTTAAGCTTTGTATTTTTACTATTATCTTGAGTTTTTAGTATTTTGTAAACTTTGATCTTGGATTTAGTTAGAGCGATTAATAAATTAGAGATTATAAAGTATATATGAAAAATTTATATGAGCTTTTACTAACTTCCCTACTGTAATATAAAGTATTTTCATATAAATTTTCATCAAAAAGGAAAAAATATTTAATTTTTATGTTCAGACCATCTCTTTTGTGTTAAGAATTAATAAAATTATTGTATTTGATATACTAATTAAAACCTAAATCCTTTTGGTTTATTCCTAAGTTGCTGATTTCATCTTTTATACTCTGCTCATCCTCAGCTTTTCTACACTTCTTATAATTCTCAATCCCGGCCCAGACCTTAGCAATTTTCTCATTCATATTAACAATATTAAGTTTCTCCCTTTCAAGCATTTCCCTCTCTTTCTCATTCTCTTCTTTAAGAATATTCAATTTCTCTATATTACTCCTCATCAATTCTATAAGTTCTTTACACCCTGTAACTTTCATCCAATTCTCTTCAATATTTTTTTCCTTTTCTAATACTTCAGCTTCCTTTTTTTTAATCCTATTACGAGCTTTTTCCATATAAACTCTGAAATTTTCCTCAAGTTTTTTTAAACTTAACTGATTTATCTTTTCTGAATCAAAAGACTCTGTATTTTGTTTTTTCATATATTTTTCTAAGAGTTTTTTACGTTGTTTTTCGTCATTAGAAACTTCTTTTTCCATTGCCTTGACGATTTTGGAGAACATGTTTGAGGTTTGTTTGGTCTCTGAAATCACTTTTTCAGCTCTTAAGATGGAGATTTTGCTTTTGAGTTGGTCGATTTGTTGAGAAATTTTAGATATTTCTTCTTCTTCTTGAGCTTTTTCTAGTAAACTTTCTAGGACTTTTAGTCTTTCTTGTGGGTCTTCAGGCATGTCTTCATTTTCAATATGTTTTCTCGATAGTCCTTCTCTTGCTGCTAGGTGTTTTTCCCGTTTTTCCAGTTCCTGGTTGAAAACAACAAGGCTTTTTAGTTTGTCTAGATAGCTTTGCTTTAATTTATCTAGTTCTTCTAGTTGGAACTCTAGGTTAGCTTTTGCTTGTTCAATTGTCCTGTTTTTCTTTGCCTGGAGCTTAATCTCAACATCAAGAGCAATCTCTCTTCTAATCTTCATAATATCATGTCCACAATCCATAATACTATTCTCAATAAATGTTGTTTCTCTAAAATCATACGGTACATCTGCATTACTTAACATTGCTTCAAAACTCTCACCTCCAATCTGCAAAATACATTTTTTCCCATTCAACACCCCTTTTATATTTTGCACCAGTTGAAGAAGTTCACTTTTACTATAAACAATTTTTTTAACAGATCGATATTTATCACTTAAAAAGTCTTCAACTATCATAGCTGTCCTATCTAACTGTATAGCTAACATTTCAACTTTTTTCTCAAACTCATCTGGAATATCTAAACTAGAATCATCTGAATCTTTATCTAACCAGTTTGTTGTTATTAAAGACATACGAGCTTGACGTTCGATTGAAGTATCTGGAATCCCTTCCATCATTTGTTGTAGGGCAAAGTTCAGCCGGTCAATTTGGTCTGCGACTTCTTCCATATTTAATTAGATATTGTATTTTAATTTTGAAGATAAATGGAGGATAAATAAACAGATTAGGATTTGGGAATTTTGGAGGAGTTGAAAGTTGGACTAAGTTTTATGATGGATATAATTGGTCTTTGAGTTTTATATGAAAAAAATACTTAGGATGTAGAAGAAAGTTATAAAAGGAGGTAAAATTAAAGTGTTAGATGAAGAGAATTAGTAAGAATTAAGTTTCCTTCATAATGAGAACCTTTTGTGTAAATTTTGAGTACAAAATTAACTCTTGGAGAAAAAAGGATTATCTATACTATAATAAGCTTATAAATAATAATCATTAATAAATCATGATTAACTTTTACAATAAAAACAATATTCTAAAGGATTATTATATTGAATTATTAACGAATATTAACCTGTAATTAATTCACATATCACCAAGAGAAACTTCATTTTCAAAGCTGATTTGATTGATTAATTGTCTTAACGATGCATCAAACTCTGAATTAGACCCAAGCGATTCCTCTAAAGGTCTTATGACCATATTTTGCTGAAAGCTCAGCTCTTCTATTATTTGCAAATCACTCAAGCTATCATGATGTTTATTTTTTTCATGATCAATCTCAATAGCTGTACTAATCTCGCTTTCTGAAGGATTTTCTTTATTATTTATTGCTTTTAATGCTTCTTTGACTTGCTCAACTTCAATTTTATTGTTTTTTTGCAAGTTTTCTATTTCTTTGAAAAATTTCTCTTGAAGTTCTTGAACCACTTCTAAAAACTGTTTTTTTAATGTCCGCATATTGCTTGAATGCTCTATTTCTCGATATTTTAATTGTTTTTCATGCATTTCGGTAATGATTTGAAGCTTTTCGCTAAACCTTTTTTGTTGCTCTTCAAGTTCGAAGTTCTTTTCCATGATGATTTTTTGTAAACTGCTTGATGAGGGTTTATTTGATTGTTGGGCAAAAAGTTTTTCTAGGTCGTTTTTCATTTTAGTGATTTTTTGCTCGTGTCTTTCGTGAAGTTCTTGTATTTGGATTGCGTGTTTATGATTGGTTTCACATAATCTGGCTGTTAGAATTGCTATTGTTTCATTTGCGAGCTTTAACTGATTGCTCATGATTTGTATTTCTTGATTCAGCCTGTTAATGTTGTTTAGGTATTTTTTACCCATAGGCATAATGTCAGGTTGATCTTTTTCTAGTGATGCTGAATCTATTGAGGTTTCTTGGTACTTTTGATGTATAGAATTGAACTTTAAAGGGTAGCTTATTGGAGAATTCGCTTTAACTTCAGTCGGAATTGAGTCTTTATACGGACTTTCCCCTGGAGAACTGATAGTTTTGCGATGGGTCTTAGGAAAATTCTTAGGATACAAAGTATTGCTACGGCTTAGTTGTTGCCGGGATAGGTTATCAATATGAGCATTTCCTAGTTCGAAATTCATTAGAAATAACTTTTAATATTAACTCCATATCATATTTTGTTTTTATTAAGTCTTATAAGTTTTATAGGTAAAGCTTTATATAATTTTTTTAAAGGGATTCCAATAGATTTACTTTTTTTTATGAAATTTATTATGTGTTTGTAGTAAAACTTGTAACATAATTTTTTTCATTGATTGGTTTAGGATTTATCATTGTTATTTTTTATAGGAAAATATTTGTGGATTTTTATTGATAAAAGATAAGGAGCTTTTTTAATAAGGGTTTTGCAGTTGGTTTTTATTTTGGATAAAATTGTGAATAGAGGAAAATATGGAGATTTTATAAAAAGTTGGAATTTATATTTTGTTAATGTGGTATAGGTAATATTTTCAGCATGGGTATTGTGAGGAGTTAACAACTTGGATATTGCATTTTGTGTGGGCATTGTTATATTTTTTTCATAACTCAATAAATATTTCATTGTTTCTAATGATAATATGANGTGGATTTAAATATAATTTTATTATATGATATAAATATCGTTATATAATAAAAATTATGTGCGGGCATTGTTATATTTTTTTCATAACTCAATAAATATTTCATTGTTTCTAATGATAATATGATTATTTGTTATACTTTAATTATGATTTCACCACATAAAATAAAAATTTTCTACTTATAGATTATTATTCATCTCATAACATAAAAAAATTAGCATTAAATCTTCTATCTTCATATAAAAACCTCTATTTTCCATCAAAAAAAAGTGTCATAAAATCCTAAACTAACATTTCCCATATATTCAAACCTTCTAATAAACTAATCTCTCTAATAATCTCTAATATCGAAACTATCCTCATATTATTTTATCTAACCTAATCCTGTGCTGCAATATCTTCGAAATTCTGTGTTCCAACTAAATCTGGGACTTCATCATCAGCTTGTGCAGGTTTGCCAGCAGTTAAAAATTCTTTCAAAAACTCAATCTTCTTATCTCCTAACTGAGGAATGATTCCTGGCATAAGGTCTCTTAAGCTTTTAACTTCACTTTTGCCGGTAATCACAAAGAAATTATCTCTAATATTTCCTTCAATTGTCGGATTTTCGAAATGGAGAACAGTATTATCATCTTGGAAAAAGTTCACTTCGTCTATACCTGGTAATGGCTGAACACCCAATTTCTTGATTGCTGATTTTACTTTCTTATCATCAACTTGATTTGCTTTATGAGGAACTTTGTTCTTTTTGCGCATAGAACCTTTGCCACCAATGCGTAGGTTGTCCCCGAATTTCGCTGCAAGTTTTTTCCTTGCTTCAATCACTTCTGGGTCTTCCATATTATTTAAACCACAATTAGAGAGTGATATTTGAAGGAATTTTTTAGGGCTTTTTAGGATTTTGAAGATATTTTTAGAAAATTATTGTAGGAAACTAGGCTTTTTTTATAATTATAAGCTTGGCAATTAGTTGGGAATAATTATAAAGTTATATCAAACTACACGATCTATTTTTTAATATTTTATTGTTGATTAATTATATTTACAAGGGAGAGATTTAAATATATTTTGCATACATAATAAGTATAAATTTAATGTTAATTATATCTCTAATCATAAAGTTATATATAAATACTACTCATTATACAATATTCTTATTCTAAACTCTAATCTAAATCTAAAAAAAAATACTAAAAAATCTAATAAACTTTTAAAACCTCTAGACATAATTCATTAAAATTCTAGTTTTTTTTATCTCAAAAACCTTTTATAATCAAAAAAAAATATTATAAGTCCAGTATCCATTTAATAATACAAAAATATAAAAACTATATAAACTCAATACAACAGATAAAAATTCCTAAACATACAAGTCAAAAAACTAGTAAATTTTCTTTTAAAATCCCTAAACTAAGCCTCAAAAAATCTTCAAAACTTATCCTGAAAACTAATAATTTCCATTGTTTTACAAGAATAAAAACTGTAAAATAAAGTAAAAAATATGTCACAATATAAGTTTATAACTACTAAACCAATTCAAACCCCACAAAAATCATAATCTTCTTCCTTTAAAAAAGGTAAGTTTTCCTATTAATAATCTTAGTAGTTATTCTTTTCAAAGGCTAATGGCTAATAAAAGCTTAATGAAAGATAGGTTTGTTAAAGAACTCGGGAACCAATTCGCAATTTTGTCCCAACTTGGTAGAGGCGCTTTTAGCAAGGTTTACGAATGCATAAATATCCACACTCATAAACTTGTAGCAGTTAAAATTATGAGGAAATATAAACTTACCGCAAAGCAGCTGTGTTTTGCTGAGCAAGAGTCGCATATTCTTCAAAAACTCAATCATCCAAATATAATCAAATTATACGGGGTTTATAGTACTGAGTCATTTCTAGTTATCGAAATGGAATGCCTAAAAGAAAAATCCCTTGCTGAGCTTATAAAAAAAAAGTCCCTAACTGAAGAAGAGTCATCAATCATAATGCAAACAATTTTTAAAGCGGTTTATTATATGCATAAATCTCATATTATTCATAGGGACTTAAAACCAGAAAATTTGATTTTTGCCAGCAAGGATTTAAGCTCTTTAAAAATTGCGGATTTTGGGTTAAGTACTGAATTCGAACTTGGAGAAAAACTTGATACACAAGTTGGGACGATCATTTATATGTCTCCTGAGCAAATCAATTGTAAAAAGTATAGCGAAACTGCTGATATTTGGAGTTGTGGAATGATTATGTATTATTTACTTACAAATACACATCCTATATATGTGAGTGGGGATAATTTGGACAGATTTAAAGTTAAACTTAATGGTGCCCGATGGGATTTTACGAATAATGTGTCTGATATGGCTCGGGATCTTTTTTTAAGATGTGTGAAAAGTAATCCAATAGAAAGATATAGTGCAGCATTAGCATTAAATCATCCTTGGATTAACCATTGCAGCAATCGTATCCCAATGACACATTTAGAAGAAGTGCGTCTCCACCAAGATAAGCTTAAGATTAAAATGCTTTGTATTACAGGTATTTTCTTAACCAACATCGCTATAAAATCTAATATCGTACAGAAAATATCTCTAAATACCCCTAATGAACTACCTCCTGAAAAAGCACCTCCAACAAGAACAAGGAATAATTTGACTAGTCTTCATATACCAAGAAGAAAACCAAAAAGCAATTCGAATACATTAAAAATATCAAGTGATAATAGTTCATTGCTTGTATGTGATTTACCGAAAGGTAATAGTATTACAAAGAGTATGGGGAATTTAAGGTTTACAGGGAATAATTTCTATAAAGGTATACATTTATGTCCTATTAATAAAAAAAAAAGCCCGAAAAGTGCTGGGAGATTAAACTTTGTATAGCTTTTATCAAGTTATTAATCTTAAATGGCACATAAAAGTTTGTTTATATTACGAGTTTTAGGTTATGGTGATTATGTTTTTTTACAGAAAATTGTGAGGTATTTTGTATGAGTTTTTAGGAACATGAGCATAAAATTTTACTTAACATAACCTTTTTCACTTAAAAAAAAAACTCAAACTTCATTAAACTACTTACATTAAAGCATCAATACTTCTTTTCTCGTCATAGGCTTTCTTGAAGCCGTCTGTGGTCTAGACACATTCCCAATAAAAGTTCCTTTACTATTTTTTTTCTCTTCAACAACAACTTTTATCCCATTCTGTCTCTCCAAAAGTTTCCTAAGATTCATTTCTTTTTTCAACCTCAATTTCTCCGCTTTAGTCATTTCCTGCTCCTGTTCTTTTATTTCTATTGCAAAAGCATTCATAACTTTCCTCCCATGTTCCCTAGCATTATTATTTTTCCCTAAATAACTTTGTAACATAAGTTCCCTTCTTCTATTTGATAAAATCAGATTAAAAGGTAAATCCCTAAACTCTTTAAATACAGCTTCATTACTAAGATCTTTAAAAAAACTTATTAATGCATTGTTTTCTGAACCATTTTGTTTGATTATCCTTATAAACTCATCAAATTCTATAAGCCCTGAACCATTTGAATCAACTTTTGCTATCATTTCCCTTACTTGCTCTTTATTTTCTACAAGGCCTAAAGCTAATAAAGGTTCATAAAGTTCATCTATACCTAAAGCCCCTGAACCATCTTTGTCTAGTTCTTTAAATATTGCCCTGATTTTAGCTCGTTCTTTACTACTAAGGTCTATAAATTCACCTTTTCCATGCTTTTTCATCCATTCATTATTGGCAAAATGATGCACGGTCTTAAGATTGTTTTCGTGGGACAGTTTTCTGAACTTGAAATTTACTTTTTTAAGGTTAAATGGGTCAGCACCTGCTGCTACACTGTGCTTTCTATGCAAATTTACAAGGGATAATAGTGGGTCTTCCATTATGCTAGGATGAAATATTATAGAGAGGTCATTTATTGGAAGAATATGGTGAAAATTATTTGTTTTTATGTATGATTTAACTATGGAAGGGTATGATTGGGATTATGTGATTTGGATACATATAATTATAATTATAAGTTTCAGCTTTTATTTTACTGTTAATATTTGACAATTCAGCTATTTTAGGATTTTAATTATTTTGACCGCCCATAAGCACATTCAAAATGCTAAAATACTCTATTTCCCAATCCGAATAGCACACTATAAATTTCCTCTTACATAAAAATCTCATAATTAAATTCTCAATCCATCCACAAAAATATTATACAACAGCATAATAACTACATAAAAATACCTAATAAACTTCTAAATATCATCACCTTGCATTATCCTAAAAAAAAAAAAAACCAATTTTTTTACCATATTAAACCTAACACCCAATTCACTATAAACCTCATTCAAAAAACCAATAAAAAATATCGCCTCTTTCATCTGTTAACATAAAAATCCAACATCAGACTCTCAACCCTCAAACCACAACAAAACCCACAACTCCCAAAACAAAATCCTAAACAAAATCCTCAATAAAATCTCAAACCATGCAAAACCATAAAAATCTTCATATTTTACTTTAAAAACAATAAAATCCTTTAACTTCTCCATAAACTTTGAAAAAAAAATCATTTGCCAATTGAAAATTGTATTTCATAAACTTTAAATGGAACTGAATAGTGTATTATTCCCTGCTCCAACATCTTCATATTCAGAAGATACATTCCCTGGGGAAATTATCTGGGTTCCTCGACTTGATGGTACTGAAAAGCCCCCAATTCCCTGTCTTTATCTATCTTGTGCAAGGGGTTCAAGTAAAGTAATGTTATACTTTCATGGAAATGCTGAAGATATAGGCTTAGCATATGAGCTTATGGATCATTTAAGATCAACACTTATGGTCCATGTAATAGCAATGGAATATCCGGGTTATGGAATTTATCCAGGAGAATCTGATGCTGAACAAGTCCTTCAAGATGCAGAAAATATAGTTCGTTATCTGGTTGAAGAGATAAAAATGAGTTCTAGAAACATCCTTGTCTTTGGAAGATCAATTGGATCAGGGCCAGCCACATGGCTGGCATCAAAAATGAACCCTGGTGCTTTATTATTAATGTCAGCATATACATCTATACGTGCAGTTGTAAAAAGTATCGCTGGTAGTTGGGCAGTTTGGCTTGTTAAAGAACGTTTTAATAATATTGAACTTATGAGTAGGGTTACTTGTCCAAGTTTCTTTGTTCATGGTCAACAAGATACTTTAATACCATATGAAAATTCTCAAAAATTACATGAATCATGCTCTGGACCATGTAGTTTGATATTACCTAAAGATATGGATCATAATGAGTTTGATTTTTTTGATGATTTATCTTTACCTTTTTCTGCTTTTCTTATGCAATGTGGGATTAGTGTTTCTCCTGAATCTATGCATACAGCGTTTATAAATTTCCCACCTAGTATATTTGCCCCACCGAATATAGCTAAGAATCAGAATAAAGGACGATGGAACAAATTTTTTAAGCTGTTTAGCTCGTAGAATTGAATATTTTAAGTTAGTTAAAGGTATAAAAAAACATGAAGTTATAGGAGGAATGAAGGATTTAAAGGAGAGGGGTTTTTTTAGAGGTTTGTGTGAGTTTTTAGGGTTTTGCAAGTGGAAGTTAGGGATTTATGCGATGCTGTAGTTTGGAATTTGGGTTTTTTAAGGATTGGAGATAATTTTATTAGAGATTTTAGAAGTTTAGGTTTTAAAGGACTTTGGGGTGTGTGATTTGGGTTTAATATGTGTGTATGAGAAATAGGACTTTTTATTTTATTAGGGTTTTTTAGTATTATAGGTATATGATTTGCTTTTAGGATAAAATATTTTATTGTTTTAATAAGGTTTTTTGTAGTATTATGTGAAAATATTGAAAAGGATTTGATTACGAAAAATATCATATAAACTTTCTGGTTTTTTTTTAATATACCACTTTTTTATAGTTATGCAGAAAGACTTCACATTATCCAATTCATCTTATAAAAATAAAATTATCACAATTTATCTTGTTATTCAAAATATCATATCATTTAAAATCCTAACAAATTATTAACTTAGTCATACCAAATATTTAGGGTGGCAACATATAATTACTTAAATGTATTATTTTATATATCAGAATTATAAATCTAAAGAAAAGAAGAGCAATAATTAAAACTAATAAAAAATCAACATGATGAAAAACAGTATTTCCTTGATTATATGCAGAAAAAAAATACCATTAAAATTATGTTTAGTTTTAAGTGCTTATTGAAAATTTTCTAGTTTTCAATTTAAAGCATGTTTAAGTATGGTTTCGGCTTAATCATTTATAGTAATTGCTTTCTGAAATTATTTTATAAGCATGATATATTCTAACTTTTTCATAAGAAACAGTATATAAATGTTGTAATTTATAATAAGTATTTTTATTATAAACCCTTATTTTGGCATTTCGCTAAGATATTGAATATTTTTTTTATATCAGTAAGAAAACTTCTAAAATAATCAATATCAGATCTTTAAAGGTAAAAGTATACTTTTTTTCATGAAATTATTAAGAATTTTAATATTTTTACTTAGATTACAAACTAGTGAATATCATAATGATTCTACAGGTTAAAATTTAGTTTTCAAATTCCAAAATAAATAATAGTAAAAACCATACCCTTCATATAAATGTATGCTAATAAAACTAAACTTTTTCTCACATGGACTATTAAATGTAAAAAATAATCATATTTTTTTATAACTAAATTTCCTGATTCTAAGTTAAAAACCACTTCCCTTCCAGGCTAAGACGAACAACCCAACCAACAGTGTTTAAAAAAGTGAAAAGTATCTTCAATTGTTTACATTTCCATTAACTATTATTGTATACAGCTTTACACCTAATTACTCTATATACTTTTTAAAAGTCCTAAATACTTACTATCATCAAAATCTTTTAATATAAAACATTCATAATCCATCATCATTCCTAAATCTTAAATCAAACTTCCATAAAACTTTCGCAGTCTCTTTCATAAAAAATTCACACCCTTACCTATAAAATTTTAACACCCTAACACCTGAGAGTCTAAAACTTTCAACAAGTTTCCATTATCCATATATTCATCAGTACTGAAACTAAATTTTTTTTGTAATTCCCAACAATCAAAGCTTAAACCATATCTAGCTTATTAATCCAATGCATTTTATCATAAATATTCTATTCAACTTCTTCCACCCATAGTAAAATCTTCAATCATTTCCTATCTATTTTAAATTTCCCTTTACCAATTCTATCACCTTTCCTTCAAATAATATATTCATATTCTAAGAATAACCTATACAATCTATACAAAAACCAAAAAAAATTATTATATCCTAACAAAACTTTATACCTTCCAAAATCCAAGGTTCTAAGTCATATCGAAATTAGCGCCAAATTTTATAGTTGTCAGGTTTTGGAACATTATGAAAATGTAATTCATAATTTTTGTCTAAAAAGCTTACAAAACCTCAAACATCAAGAAAAAAATATACGATTAGCCTTTTTTTTATATATTTTGAATACTTGCTTGATGTTTTGAATAAGAAAGTTAGAAATTATTAAATATACAAATAAATAATTTACTTATAAAATCTTTAACATTTACAGTTTTAGGTCAAAAAATATTAGTTTAAGGGTCTTAAAGTACAAGTTTTTTTTTTCAAGTCAAAACTAAGAGAAAGTTTCTTTGTTCCCGACATACAAATAATAACTTTGTGAAGTGAATTTGAATTTTAGGTCTAATAAAAGCCTTATAATAATGGTTTAATGGCTTTATATATAAAGAAAATTACTATTTTTTTTCGAGCTTTTTCTTATAGATGGATGTGAGCCTTTAAGAGTTATTATTATATTGAACATTTTTATAAATAATATATCAATGGAAGCTCACACTTGCCATGTTTCTGGATGTTTTAAGGTATACAAGAGTAAGGCAAATCTTAAAAGACATATTGAAGCTATACATGCAGAGACAAAGAAATATCAATGTAATCAATGCTCTAAAGTACTGTCGTCAAAGCAGAATCTTAAAGAACACAAATTCATCCACTCAAAGGAACTACCTTATGTTTGTAAAGAAATTGGCTGCGGATTGAGGTTTAGACATGGGAGTCAGTATTCAGCTCACAAACGCATTCACAGTATTATTAGGAATATTCTTGAAGATCCCAACAAAGAAAACGAATTGAAAATTTTTGATATTCCGATGTCCCTTTTGGATGAAATAAATTCTAACCAACTCTCGAATCAGAAACATGAGGAAATAAACCTACCGCTTATTGAGATGAGGCAATTGTTTATATTGCCAACTATTTAGGATAAGTAATTCCTCAGACTCTGTTAAAAGGCTCATGTTAGTTTTCTTATTCATATCAATGTGAATTTTTCTTAGAAATACTTCTTGAATTCACATCTTATAATATTAATAATAGATAATATATACCATAATTTATCTAATAACATCAACAACCCCTTCATCTTCACTAAATATCCATTAAACCTAAAATCTCCCATACTAAAATGGCTAATATTAGCAATCCATCTTGAATTTCTTACGATAATAACCTTTAAACCCTCGATTTTCTAAAAAAATCTCAAAACCATTTCGTAAACCATTATATTTCATTATCACTATTGTGCTGATATTATAAATTTTAGTTTTATATTAAAATCTATAAATTTTACCTAAACATTTTATATATTAATTAATTAAAAATTCGATCTTTCTATAATAGAAAATATATTAATGTAATTAAGCATTTAGACTACTCCCAAGCTTAAAACAATAGTCAATTATATATTTGATATGTTATTTATAAAATAAGAAGAGTTTTAATGATTATATGAGTCTTATTTTCCTAACAAAATCCAAGTATAAAAATAATTTTTATTAAAAGTGTTGATTACTTGGCTTGAGCTTACAAGAAAAAAATATACATGCAAAGCTCAACTAGTTCAACAGCATATTTTCCTTGTAAAAAAAGACTGTTTCTAAGATTTTCCTATAACTTGGCTATAAATTATAGTTTTTAAGTCATTTTTTTGACTGATTTTACTATATATTTTATATATATACAATCTTATTGGCCTCTATTTTAAAATTAATTTCTTATTTAGCAGGTTATTTTTTATACAATCTTATTGGCCTCTATTTTAAAATTAATTTCTTTTGGAGTTATACTCAAAATTATATATATACAAAAGAAAGCATGATAATTATTCATAATAATTTTCAATAATATTTATCTTGATAAATATTATATATATACAAAAGAAAGCATGATAATTATTCATAATAATTTTCAATAATATTTATCTTGATAATGATTTTATTTGAGGAAAATCTCTAGAGATCTGTTTTCATTATTACTTATGAATATTTATATAATAATATACAAGATTAAGATACAGTTTGAAGTTAAATTGTTTATTTATACAAACACATGCATACAACTGACAATCTG
Organism: Stentor coeruleus; assembly: GCA_001970955.1. Classification (NCBI taxonomy): domain Eukaryota; phylum Ciliophora; class Heterotrichea; order Heterotrichida; family Stentoridae; genus Stentor; species Stentor coeruleus. The sequence goes on from MPUH01000065.1 coordinate 70,730, forward strand.
AATTTTCGGAAAGGAAATTCCTTCTCCGTATTGTGTTGAGGCATCTTTAGTGCTTTTTTTTATTTCAGTTATTGAAGGGAGCTTTGCATAATACTCCTTTGCTTGCTGCTTAACTGCTTGCCTAGTGGATTCTCTAAGAAAATACTTTTGTGCATGGCTTCTTACCTGTGTAGAGCTTCGAGTTCCTATATGCTGTGAAACCAGCTTCCAATTTTTTCCAAAAAGTTTAATTCCTTCAATAAATGCTGCATGTTCGATTTTGTTCCACCTTCCAATCTTTTCTTCGTTATCATCAACTTCGAATTGTTTCATTATAAAGATACATAAATCTTAAGATACTTATAAATATTAAAAGATACGCCTGTGTTAATAAATAGGTATAAAGATCGGATATATAAACTCCAAATTGTATTTTTTTTTCAGTTTAGAAGGATTGTTTATGTGATAAATTATTTTTTTGTATAATAAAAGTAGCTTTTGGTATCGCTTGGGGATGATTTTGTATTAAAATGACTAAGATTTTTTTATAAATCAAGTATAGATAGTTTTATAAAAAATTAAAAGGTTTGTAGATTCACAATACCTTTTCCAGCAATTTTTTGAAAAGATAATATCTTGATAATATACAAAATCGCAGCATATTTAAGAGAAATATTAGCATCTAATCAAAGATATACATTGAAACTTCAAATGAGGAAAATTGAAAATGGTATCTTTGTTATAAAAACCATACACAAACCAAAAAAAAAATATCAAAACCTAACTCAATATTGAAAACTGCAAATCATCAAACCAAATCCATTCTTCCCAATACAAATTTCTATAAAAATTCCTAAAAAACCTAACACCTAAAATCATTTTTTTCTTACCTTTTCTTCATTCTCTAAACTAAAATTTACATATAAACTATTATCTTTTTTTCTTACCTTTTCTTCATTCTCTAAACCAAAATTTACATATAAACTATTATCTTTTTTTCTTACCTTTTCTTCATTCTCCAAACTAAAATTTTACATATAAACTATTATCTATACAATCACATTCTGAGCAAAAGCTTGTCCTAATGAGCTTTTAACACTTTCAGGTAAAGGGTTTCCAGTAATCAACACCCTAAAACTCTTCAAAGCAGACCCAAGCAATAGTCTCAAATAATGATCATTGCTAATCTTATTAAGACTCAAATTAAACTGTCTAAAGACTTGATTTTTCATAATAAAATACTCTTTACTTTCTTCATTATATTCAATTTCATCAGTAAAATCTCCTTTAAACATATCCAAAGGGCCGATTTCTTGAACTTTTTTTTTAGCTTTTTCCTTTTCAAGCCTTTTAAACTCCTGTGCATCTTCTTCGGTACAGAAAATTTTCCCTATGATACCGATTAAAGGGCTTAAGTTTTCATCGCGGATATCATTTGAACATAGACTTAGACCTACTAAACTACGATTTTCTTTGAGGGCTTCAGATAGTTTGTTTAGGTCGCTTATTTGGTTATTGTAAAGATCTAAGAAATTTAAAGTTTTGTTTGTTTTTAAGCTTTCGCAAATAGCAGAAAAGGATTCATTATCGAGGTTGCAGGATTTTAAGGATAAAGAGTGAAGTTTTGAATCAAGGCTAAGAAGGTCAGCAAAAATCATTGGATTTTCTACAGGGTTCCAGTCGATCTGCAAGCTTTGGAAATGAGGCAATGATCTAAGAGTTACTAAATGATTAATTTGGATCACAGACAAAGAGCAGTTATTGAATACAATTTGCTTCAAAGGAGAAGAAAAAAATATTTTGCAAAGTATCGCAAATGAAAAATCATCAAATTTGAAAGAAATCCCCGCAAATCTTGACTCTTGTTTAGGGATGTTTACAAAGCATGGGTGTATTGTAGCGTTAAGCATATGAACCAAATTCCTAAGATCCGACCAAAACCTTCCTGAAGGTTGGAATTTAGACTCGCTAATTTCACTCAACTGTCTATTATCATGACAACTAATACTCCAAGTTCTTTCCATTATAAAACCCCCATCTTAACTTTATTATAACACCCACCATACCACTTTTCATACAAAATCCTTCTTTAAACTTTCTCAAATCTTTCTAATCCTTCTACCTAATATTACAATACAATATATTTTCTTTCAAAAATCTTATAAAAAAACCTTCTATCAACTTGCCTAATTTATATTAATAATAATTATCATTGTGAATTGAATCAGTAAAAACATATTCCATTATAAAAGAAAACACAAAAAAATCAGTAAAAAATATTAGAAACATATGAAATCTCAAAAAAAAAAACTTGAAATACACAATTCGAATATAATAAAAAACTTAAAATCTAAATAGTAATAATTAAGGTTTTTATAAATCTATTGAACTCATAAGTATACGTTTTATTAGATATTTGAATTCACTGTATGTTAGATACCCATCACGATCTAAGTCAAATTCTTTCATTATATCACGGATTTCTGATATCGTTGGAGGCTTCCAGCTGGATTCTTGACAAACAAATTTTAGAAGCTGAAAAAGTTCTTCAGTACTGATTTTATCAGAACCCCTGCTATCGTATTGGTCAAAAAGCCCTTTTACTATGCAGTGGAGTTTAACTTCGTCAGAGACAATGTCTTTGATTATATTTTTTGTTTCCATTTAGAAATTGTATTTAATATATGAAAAAATTATGAATTTAATTTTAGAAATTGGAGAAGGGATTAAGATGATTTTTAAGTTTGGGATATGAATTAAGATGATTTTGGGAGGTTTTAGATTTAAGTTTTGGTTTATTTTTATGAAGAAATATATGGCTTGGATAATTTTGGAATAATTATGATATTGAGATTTTATTTAAATATAGAATTTCCTAGGTTATTATACCAATAAATTTGCATTACCTAAAGTTGATTATAATTACATATCTTTAAAACCTAATAAATAATCATATTTTTAAATTCCAATAAAGAGGTTATTATTTTTGAAATGCAAAAAAGTATAAATTACACTATAATTATATTACATTCAAACCAGATAGGACTATAATCATTATCTATGATAAAAAAAATAAAAGATAATCTACTCATAATTAGCCAATAAGTATAAATTTATAAGTTTTCTTTTAAAATAAAATGATACTTCAATAAATACTCGCAAACATCATGCTTATCCTCTTGATAAGGACGCCCACAAACTACACAACTATAGCCACAGCTCTGACAGAAAAAGTAAGAATATATTTCACGGCTTATATCAATTGTATGATCACATTTGCATGCCATTTTCACAGTAATATTTTCACTTGAAGATTTTTCTTTAAGATTATTATAACACGATTTCCCTTGATGTAAATAATCTTTACATATAAAACACCTTGAAAATGCGATTGAGCATGAACATTGCATATCTGATTCAATTCTTTGACTACACAAAACACATAAACTAAATAGAAAATACATCGGGTTTTCAGGGAAACATTCAAAGTTTTTCAAGCAAAATTTACACATCTTTTCGCCTGAACAAACAAAAAAGTCATTTTGATCATAAATTTCTTTACACCCTTGGCATTGAAATTTATTGATAATCACGCTTAAAATAGTATCAAGACCGTAAAAATTAGGTCTTTCTTGTTCATCTATCGCAAGCATTTTATACAACAGAATTTTTACACGATTATAATTGGATGAGAGTTCTGAAATGCGTCCTTGAATAAGTTGTGGAAGGTTTACTAAATTCCCTAGTTCACTAACACCTTTAAGACTTGTCATATATAAAAATACTAAGCCTAATGAGTAAACATCAGATTTGAAAGGGTTATGCACAATTTTTTCTATATTTGTAGTTAAACTTTTTGCATAACCTTCTCTTACTAATGGACTGAAGTAATTAGCCGTACCAATTACGGTAAAAATTTCCCCATAAATATGACGACTTGATCCTAAATCCCCAACTATTAATTTTGTCCCGTTATTGGCGACAAAAATGTTTTGGGGTTTGATATCTCTATGACATATGTTTAAGGTTTGCAAATATTTATATGCAGAAACTAATTGTGAAAAAAAATCTAAAAGTTCATTTTCAGTCCATAAACTATTCATTTCTATACGCTTATTCAAAAGTACTGAAAGATCACCTTCTGGGAAATAGTCCATTATAATATATTGGCTATGCAAATTACGTTCAATACCACCAAAGAATGCCCAACGCAATCTTATTATATTAGGATGATTTGCATTTGCCATGTTAAGACATTCATCATTGTACTTTCTTGCGTCATCAACATTTTTGATTAATAGTTTTTTAATGCAAATTAATTCTTCAGGTCTTCGCTTTAGTCTGCCTATTTTAATTTCGCAGGCTTGGTTGGTGTAAAGTGATGAGACTAAATCTATATCTTCAAGAGTGATTCTTTCCATTTTATATTTATATAAATATTAGGGAATTTTTGGTAGAAGATTAGGATTTTGATAGAAAAGTAGCGTTTTAGATGAGAATTTTGTAGGTTTTTAAGAAAAAATATGATTTTATAAGAGAGTTTACAGATTTTTATACGATTTAAGGACATATGATTTTAGTAGTTAATAAGTTTTTTATGTGATTTTTGTTTTTGATATTAGTATGAAAGGCTAAATATAATTTATGTGGTTTATGCTTTTTTTTACTGAAATAAAGGGGAAAATTAACTTATTTTATATCCTCCTAAAATACCTAAAGGGAAATTCATTAAAGAAGAATTGTAGATAGTAATAAAACATAATTTCCAAAAGGAATATATATTTTAACTAGATATCAAAAAAATTGCTTTAAAATACTATAATATATAAAAAAAATAGCAAATACCTTAAATCTAATAATATCACTATATAATTCTCATATTTCCTATATAAAACCTCATATCAAATCTGGTAATATCACTATATATTTCTCATATTTCCTATATAAAACCTCATACCAAATCTCAAATAACTCTATCATATAAAATATAAACCTCATTTTATTAAACCTTTCTATACTAATTATTAATCCTATAACATGAACTTATAAATATCCAATATCAAATCACATAAATATATACACTCCAAATTATTAACTTATACTTCATTCTCAACATACTTTTTATATATGCCACAATCAGATCTATAACAACAAAGATCATCAACCATTCCAGAGCTACAAATCAATCTTCGTATATTAAAAAAACCTAAAATGTAATAACCTACAAAATCAAAACTAAAGAAACTAAACCTATATGAATACTTTTAATAAACACAAAAAATGATCTTTCCAATACTCTCATAACTTTATCCACTATGAAAAATAAATACAAAAATTCAATTTATGTTAAAAAAACCTAAACTATTCTAAAAATATGAAATAAATTCAAAAAGTTTCCCATAACACCCACCAACATGGAAAAACTTTTCATTTACCCTAATTAATAAATCTACAAATTAGAAGAAAAAGCATGTTTATCTAAATTGTATTTATGCATAAAGAGCATGGACCTATTTTATAAAAGCAATCATCACATATATGGTTTTTACAGCACTGCAAGATCTTGAAGCTAGTTATCCCATATTCATTACCACATTTAGCACAATAATCAAAAAGGAAATTATCAATTTCTATAATTTCTTGATGAGTTAAACTCTTAGAACAGTATGCACAGCTTGAAGTTTTTAGGGTATTTTTTAAACATTCCGAGCAAAGAAAATGCCCATCATTAATTTTTTTAACATAATCACCAATATAATAAACTTTATGTTTACAACCATCACAAGTTATTGTATTGTTCCTTAAATCTTCTATAGCTTGAAAAGGATAATCACAATATTCACATGTTAAAACTTGCCATCTAATACTTGTTGCTATACATTCTTTACACATATGCATACAAGATTCACTTATAAACATATCAAAACCCCTATCTTTAGCACATTTCTTACACTGTACATTCGCTTTTTCTAAAGCTTCTTTAACAAGTCTAGACTCAAGATCATATCTTAAATCATGCTGATTTTTAGGGAAAATACGTTCTAAGTTCTGATAAGATACAGGATTATAACATATTGGACAACCTAATGTTGGTATACTAATCTTTGGGGTTAAGTTTATAAGTTTATATGTAGCGCATTGTTCACAAAATTTATGCCCACATTTAAATTCGAAATCAGATTGTCCATTTTGACAAAGGTTACAAAAACATACACTACTAAGTTTTTTGATTATTAAATCATAAATATCTGGGTATTCATCTTTTATATTAGGACATAAGGCAAATATTTGATCTTTGACTTGAGGACTTTTTTCTGGGTTTATTATTGTTAATAATATACTTATGAAATTTAGTTTATCAGGTATAGAATCTTGATTGATTTTTTTAGGGAGTTTTTTTATAGATGGAATTGCTATTGGGGTTTTGCATTGAACTTGAGTAATTGGATTGTGACGAATAAAATTAGAACTAGTGGATTGGGAGTGTTTTTTAGGTTCAAAGATAGGTTTTTCTATGTTTGCAAGGTTTGGAGCTTTTAAAGGAGGTTGGGTAGGATTTGGGTTTTGAGGAACTTTTTGAGGGTTTTGTAATGGAATTTGGGATGTGTTAAATGATGGCTTTTGAGGGTTTAGAGGAACTGGTTGGAATTTTAATTCAGGAAATTGTGATGATGCAGGTTCAGATGGGAATTGTGGAGTTAGGGAAATTGAAGATTTTGGGTTAGGAGCTAAGGTTGGGGGTAGTGGGTTTTGTGGCTTAGATATAGGTATTTGATTAAAGTTTGGCATTGGGTTTTCAGGTTTAATTTCCTGTTCTGGGATTTTTACAGTTTTTCCTTCAATTGTTTTATGATCTGGCTCAAAGTTTTTACCAGGCTCTGATATAGGAATTTTATTAAATTCTTTTGATGACTGGTCAGATTTAGACACTTGTGGGATAAAAGCTTTAATATCAGGTTTTGATTGCTGGCTTGGGGCAAACCCTGAAGATTTTTCTATGGGCTGCGTCTTAGAAGTGTCTTCTTCATTTTTTTTGATAAACCCTGGAAAAACTCCTTGATTTGTATTTTGAGGTGGGGTAGATTTAATATTAATACTTTCATTATTGAAAGTAGTTGTAAGTTTTGGAGTTTGTGATTGCATAGCTATTGATGGATTTATTTTAAATGGGTCTTTAGTTTCAAGTTTTGGTATTCCTGAGATTTCAACTTTTTGATCTTTATTTTCAAGTTTTGGTATTCCTGAGATTTCAACTTTTGGGTCTTTAGGAAAATCTTGATCAGAGGGTTTTAGTGTATTTATAAAAGATTTTTGAATTGGTTCAGGGTTTTTTGTTGTTATAAAAGGAATTACTGGATTAGGTTTTGGTATAAAAGTCTGGCTTTGTGGGTTAATAGGAAATTGAGGTTTTAATGATAAGTCTTTTGGCACTTGAATAAAAGGTGGATCTTTTACGATATTTTTTTCAGGATTATCTGGAGTAAAGTTTTGTCCTAGGATATTTTTTTGACTTGTTGGATTTATAGGGAACTGGACTTTTGTTTGATTTTGAGGTTTTGATGCATCAGGGTTTGAACCAGGCAATTTATCAGAAATTTCAGTTCCAGAAGGTCCTACGAAATTCGGTAAAGGTTTTTGGTTGGGTTCAGGAACTTTTATTAACCCAGGAAAATTGCTTGGAGGAAAGCCTGTCCCTGGCTTAAAACCTTGAGGCTGTTGTCCAAAAGGAATCTGAGGTACTTTTATAGTATCTTTAACTTCTTTAGGTACAATATTTTCATTAGAAATCTCACCAACTTCGTTTTCAGGAACTTTCGTTTTATTTAAATCAATATTTTTGCTTGTTTCAGTATTTTTTCCTACTAAAAATGGAAAGCCTGAACTTCCACTGACCGTATCTTCATTTTTACTAACTTGTTTTATAAGATTTAAAGGTATCTGCGTTTTTGTATCCGTATCTTTATTTCCTCCTCCAAAAGGGTTTATTGATTCATTTCCTATAGGAGTTTTATCATTTTTTTGAAAAGGTTTAATTATATTTTCTGGGGTTTTTATAGGTATAAATGGTTTAGTAGTTGCATCACTAGAAACTGATCCAGGTTTTAAACCTTGTGGTATTAAATTAAAAGGTATTTGACTTTGGTTTTTACTGATAAAATTTTGATTTTCTTGAGGAGTTGATTTAATAATCCCATCTTCAGGAATTTTTAAAGTTTCTGTAGCAGATTTTTGATTAGGATTAATAGGAATTTTAAAAGGAGGATTTGGAGTTACAGTTTGATTAGTTTTATTAAGGAAACCTGGTAAGTTTGGGTTATTATTTGGAATTTGCGATGGGTTAAAAATATTTGGTCCTTTAAACTGTAAGGGAGTATTTTTAAGCTGAGTTTCATCTGAAGGTTTGCTTGAAAATAGGTCGGGTGGATTCTTTATATCTGAGTTAGGTTTTCCAAATGGTAATCCTTGTTGATTTTGTGGTGTAAAAATAGCAGAAGGGCTTTTTAATTGGGTTTGTGGGAGGAATTGTGAGGGTCCAGGGTTTTCTTTTGGTGTTGTTTTATTTAAAAAAAAATCTGGTTTGTTTATAGGCCCAGGTGTAGTTGTTTCTTTTATTTCTTGAGGTTTAGAAGTATTAAATGGGTTTGAAATAGGATTACTTATAAAAGGTTCTTGTTTAGGTTGTTGAGTTTGTCCTGGAAATGGGTTTTCTAAATTAGGATTTTTAGGAGAGAAGATATTTAATGGTTTTGTAGGGACTATAGGAGGATTTTCTGTTGATTCTGAAATTTTTTTAGGTATGAAATTTGGAGGTAAGGGTTTTTGTTCTTGAGTTTTTGAAAGATTGATTTGTGTGGAGTTGCTTATAAAAGGTACTGGGTTTTTAGGCGCTGGAAATTGACTTTCTGGAACAGGGGTTTTTGAAGAAGATATTTCAGATGGTTTTGTAGGTATTATAATAGGTTTTTCTGTTGTTTCTGAAGTTTTTGTATATCCAAAAGGCAAGTTTATAGGATTGTTTATGACTGGAGAAGGTTTTAATTCTTGGTTTTTTGATGGAATAAATGGGGTTGATGCTGGGTTGCTTATAAAAGGTCCTTGTTTAGGTTGTTGATTTTGTAATATGATAGGTATAGAAGGATTTTTAGGTATTTCAGATAAGTTTGTTGGTTTTTTTTCTACAGTCTCAGAGGTTTTTAAAGGTCCAGATTGTAAACCTATGGGATTGCTTGGAATTGAAAAAGGTTTTGGTCCCTGGGATTGCGATTTTATAGGATTTTGGGGATTTGGGAGATTAGGATTTAAGACTGTAGGGTTAAATTTGGCAAATGGGTCATTAGGTTTAGTTGATGAAATTGGCTGGAATGCAGGAAATGACTTTTTAGTTTCTTCTGAGGATTTTGCACTTTGGAATGATGGACCTGCTATTCCCTGCCCTGTTTTACCGATTATATTCGGGACGGGCACTTCTGATTTTAAGTTCGTATCTGTTTTTTCTTCACTTTTCATTGGCTGAGGCTTTAAAAATGGAGCATTTGGTGTAAAAGTTTGCTGGCTTGTAAAAGGTATTTCAACTTTTGGCTTATTTTGTAGATCATCAGGTCCTTTTGGTCCCGGTTGAAAAACAGGTTTACTATTATTAAGTATTCCAGTTTGTTGGGGATTAGGGTTTAGTATTGGTTCCTGACGCGGTGCTTGAAAAGGGGCAAATGGTGGGTTACTACCTTTATTTTCCCCAATCAGAAATGGGGATTTAATATTTGAACCGCTTTGTGGTGCTACAAAACCAGGCATTTTACTCTGTGGACCAGTTAAATTATCAGTTTTATTCTGTGAGCTTTTATCAGGAATTATAGGAGAGAAGTCTTTATGAATTTTATCATGATCCTCAGGCTTTTTCTGACTTGAAACATCTTGACTTTTAGCTGATTCTAACCCTGTAGAAATTATTTTTGGTCCTATAGGGTTATCTTTTTCTTGAATATCTAATGGTTTTACTCTAAAAGGCTCTGGGACTTGTTCAGAACTTTTAGACTCAGAAACTAATGATTTATCTGTTGGATTACTGATAGATTTTTCTTTACCAGGAATTATCTTATGTATTGGATTTGTGCTAAGAACTCCTGTATCAATTATTCGCTTATTATGCCCTTTTGGTCCTGTTATGGTGGGTTTGATTTCTAGATATTCTTCTGAATCCATATTTATAGACAGATTTTTTTGTTATATATAGATGGACCCTGGTTTGAGTATGGCTCAGGAATTATTATTTTTTTAAACTAAATTGAGGTTTTCAATAATGTAAAGTTACAGAAATTAACTATCTTAAAAGATGTTTAATTATTTTTAAATGCTTTTTACTTACTTTAGCAAATTGATTGCTAAATATTTTGAATATGATTTATTATGATTAATTTCTTTTTGAGAAGATGATTTTCTTAGAATTTATTATTCTTTACTATTGGGTTAGACTCAGGATCTTTTGCATTATCGGATTCTTCTGGCTTCTTTTTGATGAAATAATCAAGTTAGAGATTATCTTGATTTTGACGTATAAATATTTTGATTTATTATCAAGTTTTTATTAATATTTTTTGGGTTTAATGCTTGATACTCATCAGGGTGAATTGGCTTATTTTACAAAATTTAGAAATGATCAATGAAGAAAATATACCTCATTTACTTATTTCCAACAGTTTTTCGAATAAATCCTACAATTCTCTTATGGAAACATCGAGCTTATTCTAAATATTTTTACAATTTTTTCTGATAAAGCTTTGCTATAATTAATTTGTTCCACTTTATTAAGAGATCTTGAAATATATTTCTTGTTATCCAGCATGAGGAATTTGAATTATTTTGACAAGATAATAATTTTATAGTCTTAAATATCTTGTCTTAGAATATTTTACTATAAAGAGCGATTCTAATTTTAAATTCAGTCATATTAGTTGCTAAAAATATTATAACTTTATTTTTTTTTCCTTATAGTATTTAGCATTATCTTCCTTTATACACATTTTTTTCGGTAGTTTCCTTCTAAGAAACTTCCTTTATACACATTTTTTTCGGTAGTTTCCTTCACTAAAGTGGAGGCTAAATTGTTGAAAAAATTGAAGAAAATTGGGAATATAAATTTTTGCACTAAAGTGGGGTTTTACGAAACTGATGTCAACTAATCTGGGTCCACATGTAGAAATGCTTAAAATCTTTAGATTTTATATAAGGTTATATATAAATTATAAAATATATTATGCAAGTTAGGTAATTAGATTTTTATATGAGAGTTATTATGAAAAAGTATTCATTTTAAGTATATAATAAATTATGCAAGTTAGGTAATTAGATTTTTATATGAGAGTTATTATGAAAAAGTATTCATTTTAAGTATATAATAAATTATATTAAGATTTGTAATATATGATTATATTATTTTGTATATATTATAACCACTAACCCATTCTCATTAATTTATCCTACTTCCTTTAAAATTTTTTTCTTATAAACTATTTTTATCACCCTTTAATACTATAAAAACTAATACAAAAAACTATAAAAGACCCTAGGAAAATACAGAATTGCTTTAAATGTCCTTTTGCTGAAGGTAATGATATATCTTCAAATGTTAACCCAGTTAGCCCAGCAGGTGTTTCTCTTACTGATTGTAATATTTTAGGACCAGGTGTTATTTGCCCTAAGATATTTTCATTACGTTCTTTATCAATATCAGTTATAGAAAATTGGAATTTGTTTATTTGTACGCCAACTTCGCTTATATGCCCATAATGTTTCGCCCTATCACTAAGATGAAGGTTTTTGATTTTCAGTTCTTTAAGTTTATCAAGAATATCAGTCAAAGTTGATGAGTTTTCACGTAAGGCCTGATCAAGTGGTACAGAAGTTTTTTTAAGTTTTTCATATGCTATACGGAGTTTATCATTTTCGATTGAATTTTCACTTAGAACTTTTGATGCTTTTTGTATGTCTAATTGAAGAAATGTACAATATGTGGCTGGATCACAGTTTTCTGTTGGGACACGATTGAAGTAGTTGAGGATGCTTTCGTAGTCTGAGATTTTGCATAAGAGTAAATCGTGATCTTGTTTTCGAGACTCATACTCTTTTTTGATGTCACGGATATGGGAGGAACTGGCTGATTTATTGAGTTTTTCTAGTTTATACTCTAGAAGTTTTAGTTTTTCTTTGAGGTATTGGTTGTTTTGGTCGTAGATTGTTAGGATTTGAGTCGATCGGATGAATTTTTTATTGACTTCTTCAAACCCCTCTGCCATTGTTTATATGAAAAATTTAATTTTTTCCAAGAAAGTGAAGATCCGCATTATAGGTAGTAAATTATTAGGGAAAAATGTATAGAATATAAAGGATAAAGAAAAACATGCTATAAAAAATATAAATCATATAGAAAATATAAAAATCTCTATTTTTAAAGAATGTATTNATGTATAGAATATAAAGGATAAAGAAAAACATGCTATAAAAAATATAAATCATATAGAAAATATTGTGAAAGTACAATACAGATATTCCATTATCAAGCCCGCCAATTAGAATGCGAACTTAAATTATTATTTACGTTTAGCATTTGTTATAATAAGTCCTTGAAAGTCAGGTAATTCATCTCCATCTATAACTTCATCTATATGTATAATAGAAGCAGTCCCGGCGATTTCTAGATCATTAACATAATTATAACTCAACATAAGCTCTTTAAATACTTGAAAATCACTGAAACTTAGAAGCATTTCAAATAATGGCCCATCAATTTCATTCTGTCTATGCATTAGCATCCTAGTAAACTGTTTCATATCAATATCTATTAGCTTTCCCTCTATATATTTTTCTATTTCACTCTGATATTTCTGGAAAATATCCATATAAATCAGCTTATTTTCTTCTTCGTCTGTAAATTCAGAACAGTAAGATTGGACAAATCGATCTTGGATTGTGCTGAACTCGTGGGACATTACGATTTCTTCAAGTTTGCCTACAATTGTGTCGAATAAATCTTCTTCGGCACTTTGGCCAAATGCTGTGATCTCGAATTCATCATCAGATTCAATATCCATCGGATCATCTTCTACAATGATTTCCTCTTCAATTTCTTCCGACTCCATTAGGTTTATAAAAAAGTGCGAAATAATCCATTAATCCTAATAAGTAAAAATCAATAGGATGATTTTGATACTTTCTTCATATTAAAATATCTTATTTTCAATATATACTAAAATAAAGAAAAACATAAATTCTAAGAAGTTATTTAAGTTGGTCTTGCTGTTGCCATAGCACCTATACCTAATTGTTCGATTTTGCATTGGCCGAATTGGATAAGGAAATATCCTTGCATGCCCCATGTTGTACCCCATGAATTGCTACATACCCAATAATTGACATTACCATTTGTACCCCAGCCAAACATTTTTACTGCTTGTGAGCCAACTACACCTCCTTTAACATAAACATAAATACCTGAAGTATATGAAGTAAAGTCTTGATAAACTGTCATTGAAGATGCTATTGGACCATTAGTCATTATAGCATTTTGAATACTAGCTGCGTTTTGATATGAAAATACATCTTTTACTGAGAATAATGATAAGGGTGTTCCATTATCACATAATGAATTGCATACTGTGCTACCTGTCCAGGATTGGCAATTAGCTAGACATACACCATTTTGTTGGATCCAATTATAAATGCTAGTAACAGACCCTCCTGAACATTTTGTTGTTGCAGTCGAACAACTCATTGCATATTGAGCTGAGTATATAACTCCGGCATATCTACTGTTGACAATACATGCACGTTCAGCCATAACTGCAGTTGAAGCAAAGGCATAACCAGCACTACATGACCCTTGATTCTGAATTGGTGTCACACAGCTAGGCCAAGTTGCATTAGCCAAAAACGAAGATGGAATAGCTTCAGCAGAAATATCTTCTTCAACATAACGTATATTTAAAGACTCTTCATTCTGAAAATCAATCATCATTCCTTTAGCTTCCTTCAATTTTAATGATGATACCCAAGTGTGACCTGCAGTCCAAGAGGTCTGAACTGAATTCACATAGTTTATATCATCTTGAGAAAACACTGATAATTCATCTTGACTTTCTACAGACAAAGATATCGAGCAAGATATTAGAAGTAAGAATGGGACTAAAAACTTCATATTTATTAATTATTTCAACATTAAAAGGCTTGTTTTTATTATTTAAGATTCGGGTTTATAAAATTTTAATAAGATTTATGAGTGATTTTATACTTTGAAGATGATGTTGAATGGCTATTTTTTGGATTGAAATTAAGATAGTGATAAGAAAAGCTGGATGAAAATTTAATAAATTTTGATGAAGATTAGGTTTAGATTTTATGATGATTTTGTGAAATTTTTGTGTTGTGGTATGCTGGTTGTGTAGTTGAACTGAGGAATATCAATTTTATATGGAGATTTTTATAGGAAGGGTTGGAAATAGGAATTTTTATAAATCCACTGTAAAAACCTGTGCCTGGAAATATTTCTATACAAAAAGTACGTAATTTCAATTTTAAAAACTATCTTAATTCTAGAAATTATCTTATCCACATACAAATTTATCCATAAAATCTACCTCCTCACTCCTCCTTCTTATATACCTTAAGCTTTTCCTGAATATTCTATATTAAAATCGTATTTTCTGAAATCTATTTCATATACAAATCTGTATATTTCAGCGCCTCAACAACTTTCTCACTAACTTCTCACAACTCTTCATAAAACTTTCCACTTTCTTATTCTACTGTTCACTTTCTACATCTTTTCTCTCTTCCATATAATCAAATACCACCTATTTTCTCCAACCATCATTTTTTTTTATTTTTAATCACCGACTCTACATTCAAAATTTAATCCTAAAAATTCTTCAAGTTTTGCATAAATTCTATAATTTTCCAATCCACTTAATTTCATTTCTCATAAAATTGTTTTTCACTTTAAACAATATTAGTTATCTGAAATATCATTATATATAACATAAAAATATTCATTATATTTATCTTATATTTTAATTATCTGTGTAGTTTTATCATACTTTTCTCTATATCCTCTCATTAGCATTAGCCATAAATCATACATTCAAGTTTAATATTGATATTTCAACAATTAATCTTTCAATATCAATATCACCCTTATTTTTTTAACCTAAATTATATCTATAAAATATTCTCCCCTTTCCACAAAACCTTTAATCTTTATTTAACCTCACTGTTTCTTCAATCCTAACATCTTTTCTATAAACTTTTCTTTAACTTTTCAACCTCTCTAATTTTCTCAGCCCATTTCTTGAAATCCTTTTATTTTAAAACTAAATTTCTTAATCCCAACAATTTTACACCCAAAAACTTCTTATTCATCTCTTATATTTTAGTTAAAACCTCATATTTTTCTACAAGTTTTTTATCTAGGCTAGTTTTTAATGATTTTAATATCAAAATGGGACTTTTCTTGTAAGCTCCCGTTTTTTTTCGTCAGGGATGTTTTTGTGCAGATTCTGATTGGTATATAACTCGCTTTTTCAAGTGCTTTAACATGTTTCCAGCTTAAAAAAACTAGGGCATAAATTTTTTCTTGGTATTTTTTAAGAGCTTTTTGCTGATTCCAATGCTTTTTGAAACTAATTGACCGGTACCAGGTTAGTGATCTGAAACTTTTGGAAACCATTTTTAGGTACCAATGAATAAACGCTGACCTGTTTTTTTGCTTGTTTTTATCAATAAGATTCTTCCAACTACTCAGAACCCTTTTGCATTTTCTTAGACGCAAACAGATTTTAACATGCCTAAAACGCATATAAAGCGCCCAGTTTTGGATTATTATGCTAAGTTTTTTTGACAGAAAATTACTTCGGACTTCAGAAATCCACTGTTTATGAGCTTTGCATACATGCTTAAGGCCTTGGAAAGTATGATATAATCTTATGAAATTCCAACGTGTTATATAGTTTGATATAGCATAAGAATTTGTAATTTTTTTGTGTTTTGTGAATGACTTCCATGAAAAAACTGATTTCTTCAGCTGAGTGAATTCATAGTTGGCAATGGCTAATTGGTTTTTTTGTTTTTTTTCCTCAAGTGAAGTACTATGTTTTTTTATAGAAAAGTAACTGTAGCACAAATTTGTCGCTAATAAAGCTAAAGTTACCCGTTCCAAAGCTTGACCCATTATTTCAGCAGACTGTTTCTTAATATTTATTTGGCTTAAAACATGATCCACTTCACTTAATTCTATGCTTTTATCATTATTCCCATTTTTTTCAATATTATGATAATCGACCATTTCATTCTTCAGATTCTCTATATTATTCAAACCTGATTTATGAGAATGAAAAGATTCATCAAAATCATACCCAAGTGGTTGACTTCTACTAGTTCTCAATTCTAGTTCAGCTTTTTCTATATTCCTAACCCTCGCTGATCCTTTTTCAGGGTTTTCTGATATAAAGTTTTCATATGTAATCTTTTTTGGGATCTCTACATAGATATCTTTAGGAATTTCAGGGCTGCTTGGGTTCTCAAAACTGTTTTCCTGATTCAGATTCTGTATTATAGGTGTTAAAAGCCTATAATAAATCCCTTGTTTTATTTTATCCATATACATATTAAATGCCCCTTTTGGATTTAAGTCTTGAGAAAACCTTAAACTTTCAAAAGGTGTCTGGTCTGATATAGTAAAATCCACTGACTCTTCATGAACTTTTTCTTCTTCATCTGAATGAATACTTTCTTCAACTTCAGATTTTATTTTATATTTTTGGCTTCCTAAGCTTTTTTGTTTAGGTAAATTTGGGCTTCGTTCTTTGGTTTCTGTTTTTTTGGATTTCTCGCTGGCTTTGTAGTCACTTTTTTCTGAGGTTTCAGGGTCTTTTGCTTGAGGATAACTTGAGTATTTGTTTATACGTTCGGAATAACGACCTTCACTCATTTCTTCGAGGAGTTTTTTAGCTTCTTCTAATTGACTTAGTTTGCTTTTTTGCGATGCGTTTGAGATGTGGGAATGTTTTGAGTGCTGGCTGAGGTTTTCGTTTGTGAAAGACTTTTTTGATTGGTTTTGTGATGCTTCTGAATGCTTTGAGGAGATTTTGTCTGAGGGGTCAGGATTTTTTTCTGAGGTTTTGGATTGGTTTAGTATTTTTTCTGATGTTTTGGATTGGTTTAGTATTTTTTCTGAGATTTTTGATTGGTTTAGGAGGATTTCTGAGGTTTTTGATTGGTTTAGGAGGATTTCTGAGGTTTTTGATTGGTTTAGGAGGATTTCTGAGGTTTTTGATTGGTTTAGTGCATTTTCTGATATTTTAGATTGGTTTAAGGGTTTTTCTGATGCTTTGGACTTGCTTTCTGACTGATACTCTTTGAGTTTACTACCAGATTTTTGTGAGTCGATTTTAAAAGAGTTTTCTAGGGCTTTTTTAGCTTCGTTGTAAGAGTTTTGTATTTCCTCAATTTTGCTTTTTTTTGACCTAGCTGAGTACTCGCTGCATTCTGAGTTTTTTGATGAAAACTTGTGTGAATTGGTTATTACTGGAAAATGGTTACTTTCTTCGTTTTCTGAAGCTGAAAGGTCATGTTCTTCTATAACAAATTCGATTTCAATGGCGGGTTTACTTAGTATTTCAAAGCGTTTAGTCTTTTTACGTTTTTTCTTTTCTTTTTTTTCTCTATGTTTCCTTTTCTTATGTTTCTTTTCTTTTTCCTCTTCAGGGGGGTTTGGAGGTGTTGATATACGTTCAAACTCTAAATTATGTTTTTCCCTTAAATTCCTAAGTTCTCTAATATCCATTTGGTCTGTGAAATCAAAACTCACTTGTTTTTGACCAGTCTGCGGTCGACTTGCCGCAGCTTCAGACATGCTTTGATTAAGTTCTTTGCTATACTTCATCCGAAGACTTGCATAGTGTTCTAATTCCATATTATAATTATGTATAAATCAACCTTATTGTTCAGATTTAATCATAATTTTATTTATTAATTCTTCCTATATTCTCTTTTCATCGATATTTTTGGAAGGACTCTGCTTTTTGTATTACCACTTTTACTAGATTCTGCTCTTGTAAGCGGATTCGGTTTAACACCTTGAGTTTTTTTTATTGATATATTGTTATAAAGTGCACTTCCTGATTCTATATTTAAAATCCACAAATCTTTAAGCGCAGAAATTTCTTCAAGTTTTTGAGGTTCTTTTTGATACAATCCTTCATCAGGAATATTCCAAAAATCCATATCTTCTTTACGTAAATCCGGTTCTTTTTTGAAAAAATTCCCATCAGACTTTTTATTGAAATACCCTGGATTCTTTGGTGATGAGATTCGTTTAGTTTTTTCAGTATGTTGTATGAGTTGTTTTTTAAGATATTTTATTTCATCGTTTTGCCTTTTTATTGTTTCTTCATACTCTTGGAGTTTAGCTTTAAGTTTCTCATTTTCTAATTCATGTTCATTACGGGACCAATATGCTGAGCCTTGGTTATTTATAAGACTTTTAACTTCTTTTATTGGAGAACCTAGGTTAGGTGTATCTGGACACTCTGGATTTTTATCTTCAGGTTCATTGTTCATCATCTCATTAGCTAAAAGCTGTTTAATCATTTTGGTGTTATTTTCTTCATGTTTAGTTTTTTCATTTTTTTTTAAGTGTTTACCTCTGTTACTATTTGAACTTGATCTACTGCTTTGAGATTTTTCTGAAGATTTTTGTTTTTTTTCTTTAGTTTGCTTAGGGAGTGTTTTTTTTGATATGTAAATATTTTCTTCAAGATTTTCGATGTTTTTAGGATTTTCATAATCCTGAGAAGTTTTTTTCTCTATGAGTTGTCTATCATCTTCAGCTGAAAATATCTCTTTAAATTCTTGAAATGGTTTTTCATATATTGGATTCGGGTCAATTGGTTCTCTTGAAGGAGGCTTTTCTGGTATGACTTTTTTAGGTTTTTTAAGCTTTTTATTTTCTGTTGATTCAGACTTGAACTCTTCTGCAGGTTGAGAAGTTTTTATGGTTAGTTTTTTATGTAAGGGATCTTTGGGAGGGTCTTGTATATAATCGTCGGTATCTTGTTTTTTAAATGATGGTGGGTGCATTGGGGTATCATTAAAATCTTCTTCGCTTTTTTTCTTTTTGAGTGTTGGTTTCTTTACAAGCACATCATCAATATCATTCCTATCATAATTAATATCCTCATTTTCATATCCTTGATCACTT
Source organism: Stentor coeruleus (assembly GCA_001970955.1). Taxonomy (NCBI): domain Eukaryota; phylum Ciliophora; class Heterotrichea; order Heterotrichida; family Stentoridae; genus Stentor; species Stentor coeruleus. Next base: position 89,955 of record MPUH01000065.1, read on the forward strand.
TTTTTTCCTTTATCACTTTTTCTTTCTTTTTTATCCTCACTATCACTTTCAACCTCTATATTTCCCTTTTCATAATTTTTCTCTTTATTCTTATAACTTTTAAGTATCATTTTATCATCTTCATTTCCTTTCTCGAATTCTAAATTCTTTTCATCAGGATTTTGAAGTTTAGTATTTTTCTTTTTTTCCTTTAATGGCTTAGGATTCTCAAGATCTTTATTCAAATCTTTCTCATAAGTAGGAGAAACATTCTCTAGTAATCCTTCGATAAAATTATCAGTTTTGTCATCATGGCTTGGTTTATCAGCGATGATTTGATGATTTTTTTCTGTTTGCTTTAAAGTTGTTTTCTTATGATTTTTTTCTAGGGACTCTTCTGGAATATCATCTTTTATTGAATTTTCTTCAGGCTCGCTGTTTAGATCCATTATACTTTGCTTATTATATAACTTATGTCAGAATAATAAAAACTATTTACAATTATAAAGTGTTTTTATTATGTTTTTGAAGATTGTTGAAATTATAACCTTAATCTAAAGAACTTATTATAATAAATAAAGGGGCCCAATTTTGAGTATACAATTTTTTATGTTTTTTTCTAATATATTTTTCATGTCTACCGAGTGTATCTTTATAGACTCAAAACCGTATATAATGACTGAAGTGCTTTTTAAAGATACCTGTGGGAATTGGATTTTTACTCAACCAGTCGATGAATCTATAGACCCAATAGCAAATTCTATTGGCTACTTTATGATTGGCGCTGAGATGAGAGGGACAGGTTTTATTATTAAAATTAACCAAAACAACAATCCTTATGCTATTGTTCTAACTTGTGCTCATATATTCATAAATTCAACTCTTGGTTTAAGAGATGATCCAACAAGATTTATAGTAAAAGGAGAAAGCTACAATGTAAAAATAATGCCAAAATTTCTTAATTGGTCAGATAAAAGAAAGTTTCCAAAAGATCCTATTTCTGGCAACAGAATATCAATTCCAGAAGATTGGCTTTTTTGTGAGATAAGAAAAGACAATAAAAATTACAATTATTCGCTTATTGCTTTAGTTTTATCAAATGATTCTTTTATTCCTCAGGAAACTAATGTTAAAATATATGGATTCCCAAAGCCTATCGAGTATATGAATTTTGGGCACTGCGCACCAACTTCAAAAATCACTGATTTATCAATTTTAAATAATTGTATTCATGGTGGAAATAAATTAGTATTTTCAGAAGGAAAAATTCTTGCTACAAATAGAGAAATTATGAGCATTTCATGTCCTTCCTCAAATGGGATGTGTGGAAGTCCAATAATAATTAATACTGATAATGGTATTAGGGTAGTAGGAATTTTGCATGGAGGACCTTCAGGAACAACTCACAAAAAAATTATGCTGACGATCTTTGAAACAATTCATGGGATAAATATAAATGCTCTTTTAGGGCTTTTGAAAAAAATAAATAAACAAATTAAGACAATAGAATCAGCAGGGATTCAAATTTGCTACAAATTGCATAGATATAGAACAGAGTTAGAGATTTGTATACAAGCAATTCAGAATGGAGTCGAATTTACCAATTTCAATAGTTCGGAAATAATTGAACAGTTGCTTGATCATTACAGCAAAGTCTTGCTAATTGAAGCTGAATCAGGAAGATTCACGGATTATAATATCGGACTTACTCATGAGTTACTTAGAAATGATATAAATAACATAGTTTAGTTACTTTAAGTTTTTAACAATTTAGATAGATAAAAAATGAAACATAATATAAGTAAAATATTGGTTTAATTTGCTTTTACTATAGATGTTTTGAACTAATAAAAACTTCTTTATTGACTCCATTTCAGTTAGTTCATGATTATCGTTATTTTCTAATGAAACTTCCTAAGTTTCCATAGATAGTTTTAGTCTTGGCAACTAGTTTTGAAAGCTTTCTAGCTGAACATCAACTAAAAATAGTTATCTTAGCTTCTTTTACTATTCAGGATTGATCTTGGGCAAAAAAAACTGGCAGGATATATTATAATATTTTGCAGAAGATGAGCCAGCACTAACAACTGAAAACTTCAGAAATGGAATAAACTTTTACTTATATATTCCCCAGCATTTATCAATTATTTATGATTTTGTATTATAAGTATGTATTATCAATTGAAGTAAGATCAAGGAGAAACTTAGATTATAATACTGGAATTCTTTTGAGATTTTAGGCATGATTTAGAGAGAATTAGGTAATTATCTTAAATACTATTAGAAAATTTCAAAAAAGAATACAAAGAGTCTGTATTAGTAAAAAAAAATGACTAAATAGGAGATGTTTTATACACCAGATTTTATATTTAATAAAAATCTTAATGCTATATAAAAAAAACTACCATTCTATTTTCATTTTAATATCAAATCTCATTATCTTTAACCTTAAAAATTCACATCATATAAAAAATGTCTTTGACCTATACAACTCAGCATTACGAATGGCAACAACGTGTTAACAAAGAACTATACTACTCTATGAAATTTGATAGGTAATTCCTATAAAGATTTTATAATAGTAATAACAAAACCTATCGAAACCTACCAAATCTTAAACGAAATTCTACCCCATCAATAGCATCACAATATTCAGAAAGATCTATTGTGGTCCAGTCAAGACAATCAGAGAAAAGACCATCAACAAGAGGGACTAACTTTTCTAAGATAACTCATGCATCAGAAGTACCTGTGGAAAAACAAGAAAATAGTACGATGAAAACTTATATAAAAGAACTAGAAAATCAGCTAAGACAAGAAAAAATGAAAAGGATTAAATCAGAAGAGATGCTTAAGAGGTATACAAGTCAAGGGAAATATATCAGAAATACTTAAGTAAGTAGTTTAGAGAAAGATTTTAATTAATATTAGCAGATTTTATTAATTTAAAAATCTGAAATAATTTTTTATTGGCATGAGTTTTTGAGTTTATGGTTTTGATTTTAGGATTTTATGATAGTTGTAATTATTAAGGATATGGTTAAACTTTGTATAAAGGGTTTATTGTCAAGATTGGTAATAAAATGTTTTGGATTAAAACATTTTTTTGATATTTTAAACCAAATTTTATTTAAAATCATTATTTGTAAGAAAAAAAAGGATTTCATCTGCTTCTTGATTGATAATCTAAATATTATTAAAAACTATGCATGCTAATCAAATAAATCCCCCAGCTCAACTAACAACTACATTATAAAACAAAAATCCAATCTGAATAAGCTTTTCATAATCAAATCAGCACCATCATATACTATCTACCTCAAAATTTTCACACAAACTCTACATCAAAAATCTCTTAACCCAAACACCTTCTACTCATCCCTTCCTCAGCATTTCCAAACAACATTTCAAAAGAAAAATCATCCAACAAAACTAACATTCTTATATCTCTATATTAAAACACAATCCAAAGCTTATCTCTTAATAAAACCTTAAATAAAACTAAATCTTACAATTTTTTATATCCTATATCTTAGGCTCTATAAATATGGCTAGTCAATATACTTCGCGGGAAAGCGAGGGTCAACCAAAACCCCAAAACATGATTGTATTCATTCCAGCTAATTTTGCAATGATTAACAACATAGCAACAAGAGAATCATCAGAATCAAGCCGAGAAACATTTTGTGTAGTATGCCGAGTAGAAGAATTCAATGACACAGCAGCAAATTTCGAACTTACACTAAAAGACGAGACTGGGATAATGAAAGGAAGGATATACAAAAGCCAAAACCGTACAAGTGTCCATGCAATGCAAGATTATCATTATAAACATGGAGAATATGCAAGTATCATTGGGCATATAATAAAAAATAACAATGAAATCGCTTTGGTTATAACAAGAATCACTAATGTTTCAACATATAAAGAAATTGATTTTCATAGAGCTCAAGTTATATGGGCACAGTTAATTAAAAACAGTGTCTTAAAAATCCCAGAAAAGCCTGCAGTCAAAAGTTCTTCACAATTTAATATGGAAGTTGATCGTTCTTCTCATAGTAATACTGAACATTATGATGGGATGAATAGTGAACAGCAACAAATAATGAAAGTTATTCGGGATTTATCAAAAGGAGGGTCTTTAAAATATGATATCATCGTCAAACATGTCCGACTGCCACCGAAAAAAATCAAAGACGAACTTGAAAACCTTGTAAACTCAGGAAATCTTATGACTGAAGACGATAATCAATCATTTTCTGTTGTTTAATCTTTTATATGTTTAATTTTTAATAATACATTATATATAAAAAATAATGAAAAGAAATATTCGGGTAAAGAACTCATCGATTTCTTTTGCTTCAATACCAGAAGAACCTAAAATTGATATACAAAATATGCCAGCAATAGATGAGGGTTATGATCATTTGATAACATATAATCAGTATAATAATATTGTCCCAATTATTGAAGAAAAAGCTTATAAGGAAAAAATGATGTTAGCCGTTCCATTTGCCCATATTTTAAAGAAATTAGCTTTGAATAGTGAAGCTGGGATAATAAAAGTCCCTGTGTTTCCTAAGCATAAATTTGGATGTCATATGGAAAAACTTACTGTTGAGCCTAAGTTTCATATTTTGACTAAGGATGATGAGGAGGATTTAGAGAAAATAAGAAAACTGAAACTTGAAGGAGGGAGGCTTAAGAAAAATTACTCATGTATATTGCCAAAGTTAAAAATAAAGTCAAAGTATATGAAACAGAATAAGAATTTGCAGAGGAAAAGTCCTTTGACGAAGTTTTGGTATGCGCCTGATAAACATATTAGAAGAGATTGCTAAATGTGTAGATTCATATCATTTTAATATATTAGGTTGTAAATATTTTGAGAATTTGCTATAATTATGGAAGAACATATTATTAGAATTCGTAACGGATGCACTTTAGCTGAGATGACTCATATGAACCTTCCAGCAAATAGGCATGATCCTATCATCAAGCAAATGATGCCTAATTTCTATTATTTTTCAAACAAAAATCTAGAAACACATAAAAGTCAAGGAAAAAACATCAAAGAAAACATAAAAACATCAGAATCTAAAGCAATACCCCCAATGCATTACATTGAAGATCAGTTCTACCCCTACATGAAAGCGAAAATTGCTAACAAGCCTCTTTTTTCAAAAATATCAACTCCAAACACAGAGCAAATTTCAAGTAGTAGAAGTGTCTCTGCATCAAAATTCCGCACTTCTAAATATCCAAACGTCCCATTAACCAAAGAGCTTATAGAAAAAGTAGAAAACCTAAACAGCTTTCGAGAACTCACAAAACGAAGCTCAAAAAGAATAACTCCAAGCAAGCCTCCATCACAGATCACTACAAGTCGAAAGTCTTTTAGATCAGGGAATAAAATTAGTGGATTTAAATACTGGGAACAATTTAAAAAAGAAAAATATAGTCAGCAAACTAATATGACGGATGATGATGGTTTGACTAGTAAAATGATGGAAACTTGTGAAAACTCATCAGCAAGAATGCAAACTAGACCGAAATCAGAGAATACTTTTAGAAAAAATAGGAAGATTAAACAGAATGAATTTGTTAATACTATAGAGTCAGGGAGTAGTGTTATTTCTCCTTTAGCTCCTGTGTATTCTAATTATCATATGATACCACAGTCACCAAATGTTATGCCTGAGCAATATACTAATTATGGGAATTGTTTTAGTAAATATTTATAAATTGTTTTAGGTTTTATAATAGGATTTAGATATTTTCTATGGAGGCTACTGGGTTTAATGTAAAAATTAGGATTTTGGTAGTGTTTGGATGGAATAATTGGGAAAATTGTGGTGATTTTTTTCACCTTCTAAACCTTATTATTTTTTTCTACACCTTCTCTATCCTTTCATAATATCCTCTTTTTCTTCTAGCCATTTTTAATAAACCCCAATCATTTTCCAAACTCTCCATCATATAAAAACTTATCCTAATTTTTCTTCGTATAAATCTCAAAAACTTTCCTATCATTCCTAATCTTCTCAATCCAAATTAAAACTTAGGTTAAACTCTAGCAATACCCATAGGTGATAAAGTTTTCAATCCGTTAAAAAATATTCATGCCTAAAAGTTTCATTCTCTGATAAACATTTATAAGGACAAAAAGCTAGTATTTTTCAAGTAAGTCGCAGATGATTTTCGTTGTACCAAAATCTGTTATTTTAAGTTCACCTTGCCTTATAATGAACTAATTCTCATTTATAAATGCAAGTCTTTCTAAGAGCTGTTTAAAATCCTTTTGACAATATTTTCTGCTAATTAATATAATTTTCCCAGTAAGGTGGATATTGGAGTTTTTTATTAATACCACATATAATGTGATAATGTTTTGAGTTCTTGTAATAACATAATTTCCCCCAAAGCGGTAAAATTAATCCCTTCCCCTTATTTATAACTATGATAGTTTTTATAGTTACACTACAATAATTTTGGTATCAGTACATCACAAAACTTTACGATATATTCCACTTCCTAAGAAGCTTATTTTTACGTAGTTAGACATTTATGATAAATATTTATCTAGAATACGACATCCAACCTAATATTGGGTACTTGTCTTGTATAATATAACCCTTTTCAGTATGAATAAGAGTTAGTTCTCTAGAAAAATCTCCTTCCCAAAAGTGATCAAACTCATTCTGCTCAGCAATGCGAATATATTCTTTGGATGGTGATACTTCAGTTATTATAGCAATATGACCCCATAATAAGTTATCTTCACGTTTGTATATAAGAAGGTTACCAGAACATGGAGGTGTAGGGCTTTTATTTGGATGCTGGGTTAGAGATATACGTTCATTTGTATGTATATCACGTAAATAAGTTATATCCCAAACTTCAGTTGCCCAGAGGACATTTTTAAATGTTAGTGATTTTACTTGGATCAACCACCTGCGGGCATATTCTACGCATTGATATTTAAACCCTGTATATTGACCATAAATCTTGTTGGATGATGGCTTGAAATTCTTAGCACCTTTGTTAGCATACGCGATCACTCCAGAATTACTACCGAGGATATCGCCAAAATATGGACTGTTCATTTTATTATGCAAATATTTTTTTTAAGAAAATAATGGAAGAAACCAATGCAACTAAGCTGAGGAAGCTATATAATAAGGTAAAGAAACGAGAGAATAGAGGAATGAATGTTAAAGAAGTTGTAGAAAATCTAGGCTTTAATTATGATTCAATAATGCCCCCAAATCGATTAAAATTGTCATTAGATGGCGCTGTTAGTGAAGTAGTTAAACTTCGCATAGCCCATCATGAAAGCAAGCGACTCAAAATCCTAGAAAAAGTCTACAAGCAACTCAAAATCCTTAAAACTCACACCGAAGCGTCGGCAGTATTTCTCGACACTCCAATAAAGGCAAACTTTTCCTTTACTTCAGATGATCATAAAAAAGAACTTATAGAAATCAATCAAAAACGTAGAATCGAAGCTTCTGAAAGGGCACTTAAGCTTAAATTCGCTCAGAAAATGGAGCTTCTTAAAAAAATCAAAAATAAAGAAACTAAAACTACAGAGCAAAAACTGAAAATCCTAGCAAGTGTCAAAGATAAAATCGATAGGTTTCAAAGGAAAGAAAAAAACAAACTCAACTCAGTAAAACAACACAGTCTAGACATGCAAGAATCATTTGAAAAAATTATAAAAAGAAGAGAATTAAAATCAGAAACCCCAGTTGAAAGGATAAGTAAAACAATCGAAAAAATAAACTATTTTAATAAAAATTCAGACAAAGATGATAATATAGATCAAGTATTACTAAAAATTCAATTGAAGATGAATAAAGCTACAGAAAGGTATAATAATTTTATCCATGAGAGGGTCAAAATGGGAGAAATCAGAAGTCAGACAGTTGCTAAAATAAGACATAACGCTTTGCAGAAAAAAAAACAAGAAAGTGATGAGTTGCTAATGAGTCTACTGAGACTTGATAAAAGTATTGTGAAATCCAGGTCTAAAAAAAACCAATACTACTTTCAAAAACATCCTAAGGCTAATCTTAGTATTTTAGAAAAAAAGGAGTCTAGCTCTATAGAGGATAATACTAAGAGTGATACTTCGTTTTTAGAAAAACAGATATATGATAAGGAAAAAAAAATCCAGGAAAATATTGATTTGATTAAAAACAAGTTCGAATTAGAAAAATCACTTAAACAAGAAAAATATAAACTAACACTTGATGATATAAAACAGAAAAGGAAGTTTCATGAAAAACTTAGGAAGATTAACAAGGAGAAAATACTAGAAAAACATATTAAAACTTCTAAGGCTAATGAGTTTAGGAAATCTGAATTGGATAAGTTTGAACAGGCTATTAGGGAAAAAGGTTATAAACTTTCTCAGAAATATAATATTGAAAAGGATCTGGTTCATAAAGAATTCAGTGATTTTAAAGTTAAACAAACGTTTATGATAACTAATGATAATCATTTTAAAATATGAAATAAGTTATGATATATTAAGATATATCTTCAACTATGCTTATTAGTTTATATAGAAAAATATATAATTGAAACTAGTAATTAGATTACAAGTATTTTATAGAGAATCTAGGGGAAAAAATAAAAATGATTAATTTTGATAATTTTATATATAAGGTAAGATAATTTTATAAGTTAGTCGCATTATAGAAGAATTCTTATTGAAGCAATAATGAAAGATTCTTTTATTTATGCTGAGAAGATGAAATTCGATTATAGAAAATTCTTATTGAAGCAATAATGAAAGATTCTTTTATTTATGCTGAGAAGATGATTAAATTTAAAAGCATCACTATTTTTTTTTTAACTTATACATAAGCTAGAATATATAAAACTGATCTCCTAGCATATGATAATTATAATTAACTACAGCAACTACTAAAAATAAAATATATGAATTAAGTATTTAGTATTGTTATTCCAATAATCTAACCACAATTCTATGTAGATCAATGCTCAGCATGACCTAAAATTTTAAAAATCTATAGTCATTAAGTATCCCACCCAGTGATTTGATCAATTTTATAATAGTATCCGCTTCTACTTTCTGGAGTCTCTTCAAGAATATATTTTATATGTTTTTTATTTAAAATAGAGCTTTGATTTAATTTTTTATTGCTTGGTTTAAAACAAGATTTAAAAGACTTTGATTGTCTTATTGTATTGTTTTTAATTTCCAGCCTTGGACTTGTTTTGATAGATTTAGTAATTTTTTTGTTATCAAAAGATTCATTGAGTTTTTGGTTATATTTTGGACTTAGTTTTTTAACTATACTATTTTGATATGTTAGCATCTGAATTATTAACCCAGAGTTAGCTGAAAGCTTTGGGGGCATGCTTTTGTTTTCAGTAATTTTTTTATCTTTTGAAAAACAAGATTTTTGGGCAAGTCTTAGTTTGGAAATGCTGAATTTTAATCTGAAAGGAGTGAGATATCGAAATTCAGGTGCTTCAGCCTTTTTCAAAGGTTTTTTCTTATAGAGTTCATTTACACTTAATCTCTCTGATAGCATTATATTATTATAATGATATATTAAAGTATTGAAATCAAATAAAAGATAGTTTTTCAAAGCTTATAATCAGCAGTTAAATACCGTTAAACATAATGAAAAGTATATTCCAATTGCAGTATATGGTTTAGATATTAATATAAATTAACAGGGATATTTTATATAAAAATCATATTTGTAAAAATCCACCATGCAAAATCTACCTATTTGAATGATATTTTAATATAAAAAGTCATTGCAAATTTTGATAAATTCCTGACAATACTATAATAATTTTATCCCACAATCTTTTTTCTAGTTTTTACAATCCTCAAGCAATTTTATCTCCAAAAGCATCTTGCTAAATATCTAATATGACCTTAAAAGTATATTCATCATGATTTTTATATAAACATTTCACATATTCCAACACAAAAAAAAACCCTAAAACTTATTATCATTTATTATCACATCCAAAATACCAAAATTTCTTCATATTCCAAACAAATATTTAAAATTACATCAAAAATCCTAATATTCTAAAAGTACTTCAAATAGCATATAAATGAATATGAGCAATTCTTTTAACCATGAAGAAACCAGCCCATCCCCAGACATGAAATATAAACCATTTCGTCCAGAAAGCGCCAGAGTAGGTAGCATGTATCCAATAAATACAAAAAGGCTTAAAAATACTCTGCCGACTTTTAGACCTGCATCAGAAAAAATCCATAAAAGCAATTCATCTGCAAAAATCCAACCCAAGTCCCCGAAATTAAACCGCGGACAATTATTTGAAGAAAATCTAACCTTGAAGATGAAAACTCATACTATACAATCAGAAAACTTAAGATTAAAGACAAAAATCACTCAGATTAAACATGATTTAACTAAAAAAGATGTTGTGGATTACTCATTAGCGAGGTTATCAAATAGGAGTCATTTGATACCTAATTTGAAACAGACTATTAAGGATGTAAAAGATCATCTGAGAGAGAAGGAAGATGAGTTAATGGTATTGAAAAAAAATGCCAAGTGCACAAAGATAAATGAAGCAGAGATTGAGTTGCAGAGTTATATTGAAGAGTGCATGAGATTGAGACATAACTTGCAGGAAATTATGGTCCAGAAGCAAATATCTCTCGGAACATTAGAATATGAAGAAAAACTTTACAAACAAAACCGACACATAAAATTCCTTGAAAAAGAAGGTTTTGAATGTGGAAGCGCACTTAGTAGAGTTAGAGATGAAATTATAAACCTCAAGGAAAAATCGTCCAACTTTGACAGCCCATCAAAAAAACGCATAAAACCCTCACAGAGCAAACAGGAACTCGAAAACTATAAATCAGAAATTTTAGAAATCAAAAGCAGAATAGAAATAGATAGAATAGAATATGAACAAAGGGAAAACAAACTAAAAGCTGAAGCGAAAAAACTGAGAAAATCCAAAGAATCCATATCCGAAAAAATAAAAAACGCCGAAACAAAGCTCGAAGACCAGCAAATCCTCATAGAAAAACTCCGTGCTGAACTTCAGGAACATGAAAATAAGCTTAGAAATGCAAAATACGCTGATACCCCATCTTTTACCGACAGTCATGGGTTAAAACTCCCAAACCCACCAAAACTATTCCAAAAAATCTATAATCTTATAAGAAAAAAGCAGATGATAACCGATGTTTTCTTTAGCATTATGGACAAAAACAGCAATGGAAGTGTTGATTCTGATGAAATATACAAGTTTATGGTAACAAATGGGTGTAAACTTAAAAAAAAATACGTAATCGAAGCTTTGACACTTATAGGCTATGCTTCAACCTCAATACCTTTATATTTATTCCAAGAACATTATGAGAAATATGATTATAATGATATTATTGAAGAGTCAAGTAGTGAAGAAATTGTCCCAGAGCCTAAAAAAATGGTTAAAAAACTCACATATCATACAGCAACTCCTAATCTACCTGAAGGACCAATTATACCAGAAGCTACAGTTGGTCCAAGGGTGATATGGGTAGAAAAAAAGATCCCAACTGTTAAGTTTGAAGAAATAAGTGGGGTAATTGATGAGATTTTTATGAAGATGAGAGCTGCGAAACTTCCTAAGACTAAACTTTTGGCTAAAGTGTTTGGTAGTGACTTTGACCCTGATGAAGGTATAACTATATCTGCTTTGGAATCTTTATTAAACTCTTCTACACTGAATTTTGGTAATAAGGAAATCAATTATTTGCTGGCTAGGTTTCTTATTGAGCCTGAAGGCGTATCAGAAATCCCAGAAAAATCCTTAAAAGACTTAAAATCGGGAATTCTAATTATTTGCAAGAGATTCACAAAATATTTCAATGACTGGGAAGTCTATACTGATGAAGAAGTTAAAACGACACTAGATTTTATCTATAAAGAATTAGGTAAAATCAAAAGCGAAATCCGTGAAAGTTGTGGCAAATATGATCAAGATTCCAAAGGTTGGTTAGACTTTTCAACATTCCGCCAAGCAGTTACTGAAGCTGGAGGTCAACTTTCAGATCATGACTGGGACATATGGAAACTAGAAATTTATCCTTTCCTTGAATTCAATTATATCGGTTTCCTTAACTCAATAAAATCATGTAGACCTCCAGAATCAAGTCTAAAAATCCTTTGCAAAAAACTTAACACTATATCAACACCCCCAGAATCTATCTTTAAAGCTACACCAAAAGGACTTATATCAGCTGAAGATTTTATAGAAGGTATAAACAAACTAAACTTAGATTTTACAAATGAAGAAATGATAGAACTTATGGAATCTGTTAAGCATCAAGATAACAAATTCACTTTACAAGTTAATATAAGCGATCTTAATAATATGCTAACCCGAGCTGGATTCAAATCTCAAACTATAAGCTCAGATGATGAACATTCTCATAGAAAATCATTAGAAATCAAGCAAGAAAATCTTAAAAGTATTAGTGAAAGTTCTTCAAGTAGCAAAGATAATTAATTATATAATCTTTGAGTTAATATCCAACATATTAACTTAAAGTTAAAATTTAATGATGTTTACAAGTTTTATAAATGTTTTTTGCGCAAAGTTGTTGTTTATAAATCCTTTCTTATTTTTTATTAATGATATTTTTATTGTAGTTTAAATGTCTTGAGTAAACTTTAAGATTTATGATTCTTGATTGATTTATTAAAAAGTTATAAATTCCTTTAGTAAATTAGTAAAAATATGCAAATATTTTTTCTCTGAGGTCTCTATACTACGATTCTTTAAGTTGAATGGTTTTATTTCTCAAACAGAGAAAGTTGATTATGTTTTTTATATCCATTTATAATACCTAAAAGGTTTTTCCTATAAGCTATTTAAAATCAAAGTCTTCTTCTTCATTAACTTGTGGCTTGGCTGTTAAAACTATTGCCCTGACAAACCTAACAAGCTATATATAAAATACCGGGGCTTCTATATGGTTCCAAGACACTTTCCTTGCCGCAGCATCATATTTCGGCTGATTGCCTTCATCATATGCATCATAAAGATCAGATATTGTAGAATATTCTGCAGACATAGGGAAACATTCAATTCTACAGATTTCTCTAAACTTCTCCTCTTTGACGCCAGGATTATCTACTAAAATCAAAGCTAAAATACACATAGCAACCTTGTTTATATGATGATCTCTTTTTAATGCCTGGGCAAAAAGAAGCTCTTTTTCATATATCGTCATAGCATCTTTTAATAAACGATTTTCTAATAACAAAGTTGCATAAGGTGTTGTCACATCTTTAGTAAATTGATACAATTGCTCATCTGCTAGTAAGTTTATAGCCAAAGCATACATTTTGTTAGATAATTCTATGAGTTCTTTGCTTTTGAATTCAGCAGCTATGAAAAGGTACATTCTTAAAGCTTTTTCTCCATTGCCATTTATTCTAAAAAACTCGACAGCTTTTTCTGTGGCTTCTGCAGCTTTAGAGTATTTTTCATTTCTCACGCTTAAGATAGCGATTGTTTCATAGTTTCTTGCTGCTGCCCATATGCTGTATGCTTGTTACTCATTCATTTGTTCATTTACTTTGGCAAGTTGCTCATAGGCATCTATAGCCCCATCAATGTTCCGTTCTTGTTCAAAAGCTTTGGATGCTGCTTCAAAGTGAATGGCAGCACTGGCGAAGTCTGGCTTCCACTTGAACAATCCGGTTTTAATGCACTTAAGACCTTTTTTATACTCAGAAGTCCCTGACATATATATTAACACCCAAAAAAATATTAAGAAATATGATATTAATAACTTAAACAACTGGATAAATTATTGCAGGTTAAAGTCACAAACACTTGAAATTTCAATTTCAATAAATTCATTCATACCCATGTATAATCCCAAGAGTTCTTGACAATCCAATAAAGGAGTTGTGCCAGTAGTATCATAACCAACAATAAGAGCATCATGATCAAGATTGCTCAACAATTCTTAGTAAGAACTCTAGTCTTATTTTCAAGAATTTTCGTCAGCTTCAATAGCAATAGATATTGGTTGTTGAGCTACTGTATTTTGAAGAGCAGTTGGGTTATTAGCTTCAGCTTCAGCATTAGTATATGAGCTAATGGTAGCAGCGAAATTCGAAGCTTTAATCTTGTTACAAAGACCATCTTTAGCAGTATATAGGTAGTAATACCTTTATTTGTAATAATTCATTTGAAAGCATCATCCATAAGTCCTCCATTACAATCCATGTTACCTTCACTTCTTGAACAATCAACAAGTTGTTGTTTTGAAAGGGAGACTAAAGTATGGCCAATAAGGAACCAGGCACCTTCAACTGAACCAGTAGTTGAGAAAACTTAGCATGATTCGCATTACCTTGGTTTTTCACTGAGGTAGCAGCACCTTTAGTTCCAGTCAACTGAAGCTGGAGCAGTTGAACCTTTAAAAGTTTTAACATTAACTAATTGCCTAGCTAGGAATCTGTGGGTTAGGTAATTGCTTCTGAACTAATGAAATTCATAAATACCTAGTACCATTGTATCATCCATTAAGTTGAGAACTCTAATATAAGCGAGTTTATCACGGAATATTGAATCTATAAGTAAATTCTTTTTCTGTGGCATATATACTTTATTGTATATAACTATGAATTCATGTTTCTCAGCGTTTAAGATTGACAAGAACTTGTTTTTGTTACTTCTGATAATTGCTACTTTCAAATGATGCATTTCATTGCTACACAACGATGATGGAAATTGTTTACTTTTTAGGTTAATTTTTTTACGAATTTCGGAAACCTTTTTCATCTACTGCTGCGGTTTTCGTTATAGTTACCCAACATTTATAATAAAATCTCCAGAAAAATGACTGAAATACTTGTTAGGAAAGATGAAGTTTCCTTGAGAGAAATCGAGTTTTGCGGTTGCAAACGGTTTTGGTTTGAAAAAGAGTGGATTATGTGATATTTGATGTTGGGTTAGTATTAATAATTATATTTTTGGTTTTGAAGTGGGTGAAAAATATTGCAATATAGTTATAAAAAAGATTAAGCATTGAAAAAGTAAAACTAAGCTGTTGTTTAGGAATATTTTAGACAAGTATTTAGAAATATTCAATCTAACTTCAGTTGTGGTAATTATTAGAATATTATCAACAAGTAAAAAATATGCTTTAAAGCAAAAAACATAATTTATTATAACTAAATTTGTGTTTAATTGTGTTGGGCTAATATAGTTTTGAACATAATTTTTTTTGTTTTAGTAAATTTTTTTATAGCTTTAGTTTTAGGTATAAAATTTGTATAGCCTAAATGTTGATATTTTAAAGAAATTATAGCTTTTTAACCAAATCAGGCAAACTTTAATCAAATTACTCTTTTTAACTATTTTCAAAAAATTAGTATAACTATAAGTTAGATAATTATCATTATCAAAAAAATATAAAATCATTGATAATCAGGAAAACATATTATTAGAACAAAGCAATTTCTAAAAAAATTCAGTCTTATGTTGTTCAAAGTTTTTCCAAAAGCAATACGTAAATAATAATCCACCTATATTTCCTCTATCTTTAAATTTTCTCCTATTTCTTATTCAAAAAAAAAAACTCGAAGCAAAACCCCACCTCAACTTAATCTATTTCCCATCATCATATATAAAAATTGGCTAAATCTTCCATTATATCAAAAACAAAAATACCATCCCATCATAGACCCTAATCACCCCAATTTTTTCAAAAATAAAAGTTAACTAAATCAACTAAATAACTAATTATACAACCGGGTAAGAAGGTTGCATATTAATACCACAAACACCATTTCCGCTTGAAATTTCAATCTCAATATACCCACTCATGCCCCAAGTAGTACCCCAAGAGTTTTTAACAATCCAATAAGGAGGTGTGGCAGTGTTATCATATCCAACAATAAGCACACCATGATCGAGATTAGTTCCACAGTTACTAGTCACAACACCACTTTGATAAAGTTGCCATACAGACTGATCAGCTTCAACACCAATAGATACAGGTTGGGTAGCAACAGCATTCATAAGGTCATCAGGACTATTTGCAGTTACATCTTTAAAAGAGCTAATTGATGCAGCAATATTAGTAGATTCAGACTTATTACAAAGCCCGTCTTTAGCTTTATAAGGATAGTTAGCTTCACTTGTAATACCTTTATTTGCAATAATATACTTAAAAGCTTGATCCATACTACCTCCACCACAGCCAAGATTACCATAAAGCCATGAACAATCCATTAGTTGTTGTTCTGATAATGAGACTAAAGAATGTCCAGCAATGAACCATGCACCTTCGACTGAGCCAGTAGTTGAAAATGACCAGCAAGATCCACATTGGCCTTGATCTTTTACTGGGGTAACTGCACCTTTAGTTCTCCAGTCAATACTACCTGGTGCTTGGATACCTGAGAAACTTGTTGGATTTACTTGTTCTCTTTTAGGTAATGATGATGGTAAGTAAATACTTTTGAATTCTGCGAAATCTAAATCAGCGAATTGGTTAATACCTAAGACCATTGTATTAGCCATTGAGTTAAATACTCTGATATAAGCGAGGTTATTACGGAATACTTTGAATCTGTGAGAGTATTCGTTTTCATCTGAATAGGCTTTGCTGTAGGACAGAATGAAGTTTTGGAATTCTTGCTCTTCAGCATTGAGGATTGACAAGAGGTGATTGTTATTTTTTGATACTATGGCAAGTGTGCCTAGGATTCCGACTAAGGCGAATATTCCTATTATGGCAATAGTTGACTTTTTCCAACCTCTTTGTTGGTTATGGCTTTCATAATATCCACCCAGCATTTTATATATTTCTCCAAAAAAATGTCTGACAGTCTTTGCTTGTAGTATAAAGTATTCATTTCCAGTTTGGAAAAATATAATTATTTAGATTTTGATACAAAATCCCAATTAGTAAATAGACCAACAATATTTATCAATAATTATCAAAATTTTTTATAATAACTGCTTTTTTAGGGTTAGTTAAAATATCATTTTTATAGCATAAACTTTAATGAATGTAATAAAGTACTTAATTTATCTTTCTATATATAGATAAAGCTGATACAATTTATATAACAAAAGATATAAATTAAAAAGCTAAGTTTTAATCTGTTATATGCATAATTCTAACAACTATATAGTAAATGCTAAAATTAAGAAATCAAACTTTTATCTATAATCCTCCATTCAGGGATATCATTCTTCATTATTTCTTTCAACTTTATAGCATTTTCATATATCACATCAGCATGATTTCTTGCCTCTTCAGGTAATGGGTGATTTTCTAATTCACATGATAATTGGTAAATACGCTTAACTATTTTCTGTGCTGATAACTTCTCGTTTTTCTTAAGTGTTGGGTCTTTTATTTTCTTTGCATCAGAAATAATTTCTTCACGGCTTCTTCTAAAGGTTATTTGCATCCCATACGGATAACTGTTAGATTTCATATAAATTATTATAAAAAAGATTAAATCATGATGATTTTTTTTTTCAATAACGAGTTTACATCAAATGATTATTTAAATAGAAAATATCTTAAATAATTATGCAGTGAGATGAAATAGGATTTCTTATATAAAATCCAACTGTAGAGTTAATATCTTTATAATGTACCTTTTGAAGCTAAATTGTATTAAAATGAATCACTGATTGTTTATTTATATGCTAGCAAAATAATAATACTGATATTCATCGCTTGCTAAAAATATTTCTTTAATTTTTCCTTTAGTATTTGAATCCTGTGAAAAAATAATAGTTTAATGTTAATTTCAAGTAGCTTTAATACCTTTTAACAATTAAAATCATACAACTTTCACAACATTATACCATATCAGAAGTTTTAGAAAAGTCAGCATCAATACTCCACCTTAATCTTTTAATTAATAAAACCCAACAAATTTTCTTATTATTTCTTATCTATTCCAGGATCATTAAGCATATTTTCCATATATTAATATGGAAAAGTACATAGAATTAATAGAAGCAGCAGATATCGAGAATTTTAAACTTTGCATAGAACCTGAAGAATCATTAAGTCACTTAGTTGATGCAAAGAATCAGTCCCTTCTCCACGCTTCAGCCATCTGCGGTGTTTTTAACATCCTAGAATCCCTACTCCAACATGTATAAAAAATTCAGGAATCTCATATCCTTACTATTGAAAAACTAGATGAATTAATCAATTTAAAAAACACAGATGGTAACACAGCATTTATGTTTGCAGCAATGGGTGGTTATAATGTAAAAAGTAACTTAGCATATAATGGAACTACTTATAAAACATGGTTCTGAAATCCACACACTTAATTCTCAAGGGAAAAATGCAGTTCATCTAGCTGCAGAAAAAGATTTTGCCCATACTGTAGCTTTTCTTGCAGAGAGAAATGTTAAACTTACAAAACATTCATTAAATAAAGATACTCCTTTACATTTAGCTGTTGATATGAATGCATATAAAACAGTAAGTCTACTTATTGCTATGAAAATCTCTAAAAGAAAAATTGATGGAAAAGGTCGTACTGCTTTGCATATTGCATCTAAAAATAACAACTCAAAGCTTGTAAGATTGCTTATGCTTAAAGGGTTTAATAGATATGCTAAAGATCTTGAAGGGAAAATCCCAAAAGACCTTGCTACTGAGAAAGAGACAATAATTCTATTTAATGCTAATGGATTTTTAGAATTGTTTGGATATAGAGGGATGATTGATGGGGGAGGTAAAAAAAACTTCCTTCCTTTTAGTGTCTTGTGCTTCCTTTTGCTAACTGTAGTTATTGTGGATGGGATATTTTTGGAGAATTGTAAAGATTATATAGACAATAGTAAAATAACTTATATTTTATCAGGAATAGCTTTAGTTGATGTTGCTCTGATTGTATTTTTGATTACAAGCGATCCAGGTTATGTAGCTAAAGGAGATCCTAATAATTTGATAGTATTTTTTATATAGAAACTTTATAGTGATTCAACTAATGAAGTCTGTCCAGAGTGCTTCATAGTCCGGCCAGAACGTTCACGGCACTGTTTTTTCTGTAGACGTTGCGTGATTAAATATGATCATCACTGCCAATGGGTAAACAACTGCATTGGTGCTCGGTATCTTTTATATAGTAATCTTGGAGCATTCTACACTTTCCTCCTTCTCACATTAGCATCATGCATTTTACTCTTATATCAATGCATTAATGCTTTTATTCTCTCTAACTCTGAAAACACAATCGACAATATTAGTCGCACAGCTTTCATCTCAGTTACTTCATTTCTTTGCATTCTAGGTTTTGGGGCTTTTATTATGATTTTTAGGCTTTATCTTCTTCATACAAAAAATTTCTTCCTCGGAAAAACTTCTAGTGAAAGGTTTTCAAGGTCAGGACTTAGGCTTTCTCAAATAACTACACCTTCATTAAAGAACTTTTTTACAATGTTTTGTAATCTTTAATATAATTTTTTAAAGCATTATAAAACTAATGATTAGTATTAAAGGTAAATTTCCAATATAATATGTCCTTAAAAATCGCTGTAGCTTGTGATCACGCAGGGTTCCATCTTAAACAGACTTTACTTGATTTTCTTAGGAATAAGAATATTGAGTTTACAGATTTTGGAGTTAATTCAACTGACCCTGTTGATTATCCTAATTATGCACGGATGGTTTGTGAAGCTGTGAATTCAGGTGAGCATAATAGAGGATTACTTGTCTGTGGAAGTGGTTTAGGTATGTCAATTGCTGCTAATAAATTCCCTGGTATAAGATGTGCTCTTATTCACGATAGCTATGGTGCTAAAATGGCTAGAGAACATAACAATGCTAATGTTATTGCTTTCGGGGAAAGGGTTACTGGCTCAGGAGTTGCTATGGAAGCTTTTGAAATTTGGCTAAATACTGATTTTCTTGGCGATGGGACCAGTCATGCTCGCAGAGTTGCTATACTTGATAGTTTAATAGCAAAAAATTAATAGTTAATTTATTAATTGAAGAAAGTGTGTGATGAAGCTATGATATTGTTGATAATTTGATGATTTTTATGATAAAGATGTAGGCTAAACCTATTTGATTTTTTAATTCTACTAGTTAATTGCTAAAAATGATGGAGATGACACTGCTGCAGTTTCGTCAGTTGCTTCTGTAGACTCGGTACTTTCTTCAGCTACTTCTTCAATGGTATCAGTCTCTTCAGTATTATCGGCCACTTCAGCTTCTTCTTCAGTATTATCAACTACCTCAGCTTCTTCTTCAGTATTATCAACTACTTCAGCTTCTTCTTCAGTATTATCAACTACCTCAGCTTCTTCTTCAGTATTATCAACTACTTCAGCTTCTTCTTCAGTATTATCAACTACCTCAGCTTCTTCTTCAGTATTATCAACTACTTCAGCTTCTTCTTCAGTATTATCAACTACCTCAGCTTCTTCTTCAGTATTATCAACTACTTCAGCTTCTTCTTCAGTATTATCAACTACCTCAGCTTCTTCTTCAGTATTATCAACTACTTCAGCTTCTTCTTCAGTATTATCAACTACCTCAGCTTCTTCTTCAGTATTATCAACTACTTCAGCTTCTTCTTCAGTATTATCAACTACCTCAGCTTCTTCTTCAGTATTATCAACTACTTCAGCTTCTTCTTCAGTATTATCAACTACCTCAGCTTCTTCTTCAGTATTATCAACTACTTCAGCTTCTTCTTCAGTATTATCAACTACCTCAGCTTCTTCTTCAGTATTATCAACTACTTCAGCTTCTTCTTCAGTATTATCAACTACCTCAGCTTCTTCTTCAGTATTATCAACTACTTCAGCTTCTTCTTCAGTATTATCAACCACTTCAGCTTCTTCTTCAGTATTATCAACTACTTCAGCTTCTTCTTCAGTTTCGCCTGCAGCTTCCTCCAATCCAGGATCATCAGAGAAATCTTCTGAAGTGCTTTCACTTTCTTCAGTCTCCTCCTCTTCACTAGTATTTCCTCCAGCTTCCATATCAGTATCAACCTCTTTAATTCCTGGTTCATTTATCCTATCTGGTGCTTCAGCAACATAATCCTCTTCCAAAGTTGGCATATCTTCAGCAGAAGTTGATTCACCCAAAGTGCTAGTAAAAAGTTCAAGTTCATCAGCAGGGGGAATTTCCTCATCTAAAGTAACAGAAAGTTCTTCCCTAATAATCTTAGCATAATACTTAAATTCTTCAATCCCATTTTCATCAAGCTCAATTCCTCCTATAACAATTTTATCATCACTTTCAAAAGACATTTGTAACTCATTGATCTCCATTTCCAAATCATAAAAGTCTGATATTGTCATTGATCCATTAAAAGATACAAAAATATTATGAATATCATTGATTTCATTAGTTTCCATCTCTTGTTCTTTCATACTGTTGTACATGGCAATAAGTTCATCAATTAAAACTAAAATTTCATCTTTATCAAAAGTTTCTCCCCATAAATCAACAGTTTCTCCTTCATCCATAACTTCAGGGAGTAATTGCATATCTTCAACTAGATTTTGTAAATCAAAAGCACTCAAGGTCTCAAGATCAGATTCATTGATAAGTTCTTCAAGTTTCTGCATAAGTTGGTTTTCTGTATTTTCATTAGCTTCATTTAATTGATCAATAAGCCCTTGCTTATCAAAAGATATATCATCTAAGACTACAACATCATCATCGTCCATATAGCCAATTAGATCTTCTATTGCTTCAAGACCTTCAATCTGGTCATCAGCATCTAGTTCTGGGTCAGTGAAATCATCCATATACAAGTCATCAAGGTCAGCAATAGCAATTTGTATGACAAACTGTTCTAGAGCTTCTTCATCTGCTTCTATAATAGCTTCAAGATCAGCACGAGTATATTCAATACCATTAAGAACAAAAACTTCACTTGGGTCAATATCTAAAAGTTCTTGAAGCTCTTCGATTTCATCAATATAATCATCAGAAACTTCATTTAATTGCTGCAATTGAAATTCTGCATCTTCTTTATCAGCTTCTAAATCTTTTGTACTATCCATATCGTTGACTATAGCTAAATTCTCGCTCATCCAAGCTTCAAGTTCATTAATATTATACTCTTCATTATCAATAATAACCACATCTTCTAATTCTAACTGATGTGTGAGCTCTAATATTATATCAGCTTGCTCTTCTAAAGTATCCTCCTCATTATTACCTTGTACTTTACCAACTAGATCAGCTAACATATTTTCTAACGATTGATCTTGTGAAGATTTAGCGACTTCAATATCTTCATAAAGTCTATCTTTAGTATATATTTTCCCTTCAATTGTCACTGAATGAGTCGGTTCCATTTCATCAGCTAAATCTTCAGCTTCTGATATCCCATCTCCAAACTGCACAAGGTCATTAGAATTTTCCATATCATCAAGGACTTCATTAAGTTCAGCTAATTCTTCATCAGTCTTCCTAAGCTCATAATATTCTTTCATCTCTTCAATGTAAATTTGTAAGCTTGTAACATCATAAACTATAGAGTTAATCTCAACAGTCTCGAAATTTTCCAAATACTGAAGCTGGAGTTCATAATACTCAATAGTCTCTTCTAATTCTTCCAAATCAGCTAATTCTTGTATGTTAACAGCATCCATATTTTCTTCCGCCTCATCTATCCAATCATCTAAATCTTCCATTTCTTCATCATCACCTTCTTCTATGACTTCAAAGTCTATAGGACTATCCCCTTCCAAGTCAGTAATCATAAGTTCTTCATCATTTTCTTCAGTAGAACTGCTATCTTCAGTTTCTAAAACAAGGTCTTCTGTAATATCATCTGTAGTGTCTAGGCCTTCAGAAGCACATAGAGTCACAGATAATGATAATAGCAAAAGGTACTTTATAGCTCTCATTATTATATAAACGGATATTAGTTTAAATGTATTATGATTACTGATTAGGGTTTGTTTTCTATTAAAAAGTTAATTATTTTATGATTGAGAGTATGATATTGAAACCTAAGGTTACTGCGATTGCATTATTCATATGGAGATGATTTCAAATTTATAAGCGAGCCTTTAACTTTGAAAAGACAGTGCTTCAAACGGCTAGTCACTCTTTCTGATCTTTTTTTATCTTCTTCAGAAGTTTTTGGGAATTTTTTCAATAGCTTTAAAGATGATTGAACTTTATAAGTGTTGAGATTGGTGTTATTGTAATACTCCTTAAGGAAATTATTGTTCTTTCGGATTTTGGTAATTTTATTCAGATCTTTAGTTAATTTATTTGCATCAAAGTCTCTTGCCCAAATTATAGGACTGTTTATAGTAGCTAAAATCCTTAAGGAATTATTTACTTTGAAAGGACTTTCACTATATTTTCTCAAAAGTGTATTTTTTTTTACTGTTGCTCCTGGAGTTTGAAAGATATCTGGAGTAACACTAATCATTATATGTTTAACCTGTACATTTTCTAATAAGAATTGAGATGTAGAATCTTGTGTATGGTTACTAAGGTCTGCAATATTATAGGCTTTTTTGTGTTCCCGATCTATTGCATTTACTGAATAGCCTCTTATTACAGGGAGCTTGTATGGCACTTTGGCGATTTTCTTTTTAAAGCGGCTTTGACTGGTGGAATGCATTTTTTTATTATGATATTTGGATGAGTTTTTTTCGTTGATCTGGTCTTTAGGTTGACTGATTTGCATTATGGAAAGATATAAGATAAGTTTAATAAAGCAATTCGGGAAAATTTACTTAAATAGGAAAAACAGGGTTTAGTTATCATCACGGTGAGGTTTCAAAAAAATTATATACTGCATTAGGAAAAGTTAATAGGTATTTTATGCTTAAAAACTAGAAACTCAAAGTATATGGTAAGTGTATATGCTTGGCCATGGACAAGAGAGTGATACTTATCTTATTATAATTAATACATTGTACCAATAGAAAAGTATAATAGCCCCTGGTCCTTGGAAATCACGATATCGAAGCAATCCTAACAGATGAGGAAATTATAGACCACGACCTCAAGTATCTTCTAAGTCTAGCATAAAAATCAATATTATCCCTAACGAACTTAGTAAACTACTATTACTAATTTACCAAAAAGGACAACTTTCTCTAATACTCTGGACTATAACACAAACAATTGTAATCATCTAGAGTTCGGTTAGAAAAAAATCATGAAGATTAGATGAAATAGATCTCAACAATGATGATTTTAGATAGTAAAAAAGTTATTTCTGAGATAATATTTATGTATGCTCTTCATCCACTTGAAATTCATTGATTTACTGGGATTCAGCTTTAATTAGCAAGTAAAGGAAATTTTAGTTTGGGATGCAAAAGGAAAAAATTGTTAGACTGCTTATAGCATGTGAAAACTCAGTTCGATGTCTAAGTGCTTTGAATAACAAATCTGATATTATACTTTGGTAGTAAAAAGCTTATTTTGTTTTTTGGAATGAAAAGTTTGCCAGTTTGGTTTAGAGTCTTATGAATTAAATATATCATTAGCTTAGATAGAATAGATTTATAAAATAAAATTACTTAGGATAATCTAAAATAATTGAAGCAAATTCACCATTTTAAAAGTTTCTAAGCATAATGAAAATACATAATCTTTGCTATCAATAAAGTAAGCTTTATTTTCACGAATAATTATTTGACTTTTTAAGCCAAAATGATCATAACTATTATCTATTTTCGTCCATGAGAATGAACTGCCTACTTTAGTTACAAAAAGCGTATTAGTGCAAAATAAAATAATATACTTCTCATTACAAACTAATGCATTCATTATATATGATCTATAGTAATAGTCTAAGCTATACTGCAAATATATATCTTCAGTAGTTTTATAGCTCAACAGATAACGTTTTCCATTAAAATCTGACCCTAAAACTAAAATTTCATTTTCCTTTCATAGCATAGGAGAAGTGCAAGTTAATTCAGCACACATAGGTGATATATTTTTCCAATTTCGATTTACAAGGTTAAATTGATGGCAGTCATTTAACAATTTACTTTCACTGCATCGTCCTCCAAAAATATAAATACTACTATTGAGTAGCAATGGTTGAGCTTCACTTCTATTTATTCCATTTGGTAAAACTATAACATTATTATTTTCTGTATTAATTATAAAACAGCTGTCAAAAAATTGATTTAACAAAAATCCTAACTACCAAATACCTCCATGAATAAATACTTCATTTAAAGATAGTCTGCATATTGAAAAATTAATCCCTTGATAATCTGGTATATCAATATCCTTCTTGATGTAAGTGAATGAATAAATATC
This sequence comes from Stentor coeruleus, assembly GCA_001970955.1. Taxonomy (NCBI): domain Eukaryota; phylum Ciliophora; class Heterotrichea; order Heterotrichida; family Stentoridae; genus Stentor; species Stentor coeruleus. The sequence continues at coordinate 115,240 of MPUH01000065.1, forward strand.
AAAGTTGACAAATGTTTTTGAATTTTCAATAAAAGTATTTAAATATCTGTTTTGTTCTTTAGTATTTTCTAGATCAAACATTAAATTGAAGCTTTTTTCGATTTCTTTTTGCTGATCTAAAGTATTAAAAGACCATTCTGTGCACTGAGAAAAAATAAATCCAAATATAATTTTAAATTCAGATTTTATATCTTCATAGCCAACTTTAGATGAAATCGTTTTATTATTAAAAAATGTTGGAATCTTACCACATCTTGCAAAATTATCAATCATATTTTTGCAATACTTTTCTATTTTTTTAATCGAATTAAGATTTTTTTTAAAAGACGTAATTAGGTTGTACATAATTTGGTTGTAATCATTTATGGTTTTTACTTTAGTATCTTTAGCCCAATTTAAAAATTCTTGTAGTTTTGTTGTTAATTTCACCTTGTCAAATGAAATATTTTTTAAAACAGATTCACAACTATGTGTGCTGCTGCATTGCTCTAAATGACTTTGGCTGTGATAAGGACAGAAATAATAAATTTCATCATTGCATTTAGCTAGAATTGAAGTGAAATTCTGGCAGTCAAGCCACGAACAAAATATCGACATATATATTTATAGATATTTTTTATTTACGCTTTGTAGACAAAGCTATAAAAATATTTTAAGAATCTTTTCCTGAAAGTATAAAAATTAATAACAAGCGTTAAAATCAACGATAACAAAGATTTGATTATGCTCTATTTTTTAGTAATGCTTCTATTTGATAAGCTTCCAAGCAAAAGGTATTTATATTATTATTGCCGCCAACAAAATATGCTTTCATTTCCCTAACAGTTACTTTACTAATAATATTATAGCAAGAATATTTCTCTTCTAATTATTCATTAGAAAACTTCAACTATTTAGCTAAAACAAAATATTTGTTGATAATAATATTAGAAACCCGAACTAGTAAATTCATATAGTAATTGCATCTATAATCTAAGTTGAAATAAATAAAAATATTCAATAGCGTTATAACTAAAAGACAGCATCTTCAACTTGAGTCTGGCCCTACAACTAAAATCTCATTTTTCTCGGAATGTGACAAATAGAATTAATTACTAATAAGTCAGCTAGCATTTTTCAAGTTTTGACTTGCTAGATTAAGTGAAGACATTTAAATATATTTCATAATCACTTATATATCAAATCTATGATAGTTTATTTTATGCAATTTAATAGTATGCATTTGCATTAGCTTTCTAAGACTTATAAAGAGTACGAGATAAATATATTGATTTAGGAGGAATAGATAAAGAGAAAAGGTTAATGATATTGAAGAAAACATAAAGGGAAAAGCTTAAATGAAGAAAATTTAGAATTAAATTACTAGGATACGCTATAACAATAAAAGTTTCTTAATAATAACTATTTCCCTTTGTTAAGCAAAAATATAACGAGTCTTTGATTTCCTTAAGTTTTATAATTAAATTTACTTGAAGCCTTTTAATAAATTCATTTCTATATATGTCTATGAATCCAAGATTAAGGCCATATTGACTTATTACCAAATATAAAAGTACTTTCACGCTGTAAAATAGTATTTTATTGAATTTTTAATCGTAAAAGTGCAATGATTCTTGATTGCTTCAGTGATGTAGATTTACATTCTAAAACGACTTAAGTTAAAAACTTTTGATTGTAGTTACAGATTATTTTTATGCCACCCTAAACTATTAAAACTTTTTTTATTTTGTCAATCATTCAATCATTTTTTGATTATCAGATGAAATATCTTTTAATAAAAACTTATAATTGTAATTTGAAATGGTTTAGCAGTGACTAGCACAAGAAATTAAGCTTTAACCATTAAATTTGATGAGAATGAAAGTGGAAGTTTAGCAATCAATGTAAAAGCATCTGATTGGCATTTTATTTAAATTTCTTATGCATTGCAAATATAAAATAAAATTTGAGTTATTAAATTCTGTGTATATAATTAGTAATTAAAAATCTTGCATGATTGCTATCTATAAAGCTTAGTGATTATTAATAATGTGACATGGGTGCAAATTTCTCTTTGCTTTATAATAAGTTTTCTTATTGACAAACCCATATATAAATCTTAGTCTATTTTTACAAAAATATTTTCGATTTTTCTTGATTAAAATCTTTCCACTAAGAATTTTCATTCTAAACAGTATATGCCAATAAAATCTAGTTTTCAAATACAAAAAAATCAATTTTATACCGTAAATATACCAAATGTAGATTTCCAATAAAGTCCAAAAATAATTAATTTCAAGGTGAAAATCTTTTATTAGACAGCATCATGTTGTAACTTAAGCATTTTATTCAATAAGAAAACTTTAAAGGTAACAGAAATAAAATTATTTGAAAAAAGCACAAGGTATTTTAATAAAAAGTGGGAATATCATATTCAAAGTATTCTATAATAAAAACACATTTATCCATTTAAAGATATATAATTCCTACAATTTTCGCATTTTTTTAGGGAATTATAAGGATATAAAATATATCTTTATGCATTCTTAATATATAATTATAGGATTATTAGCTAGATTTCATAAATAATTGTAGGATATTTAGTTAATATCTTAATAGAATTTTAGCTAGATTTCATATGCAATTGTAGGATATTTAATTAATATCTTAATGAAATTTCAGCTAGATTTCATATATAATTGTAGGATATTTAGTTAATATCTTTATGAAATTTTATCTAGATTTCATTGAAAATTGTAGGATTATTAGTTAATATCTTTAAGGATTTTAGCTAGATTTCATTATTTATACAGGAAAGTTTTAATAATACACAATTCTTAAGCATAGATTATCAAATGAAATATAATCATTGCTTAAATCAAATTTCTTTGCCATGAATCTTTAGAAATATTTTAGTTTTTTATGTTTAATATACACCTTCCAATATAATTTTTATTATAATTAATGGAAGCTAATCTTTTCATTAAAGTTTAAAAATAATTTCTATGCTTCTCTAATAAATTCTTTAAGATAATAAAGGGTTTAATTATTTGGAATAGTCCTTGGATATTTTTTTATATTCAGCAATTTTTACTATAAATTTTGTAAAGCCGACATTGGGAAGATATGAAATATATCTTTTCACTTTATTTACTCTATAAATTCTTCAAAAATGTATATAAAATGGTTTAAATCTTATACCCGAGTTCCTTATTATAATTCAACAAGATTTCAAATTTATTTTATTTGAAGTAAACATTTAGAATTTTTCTAGTTAGTTAACCTAAATTAGAAGGTCTTCACCTTGCAATGAGATTAAAAGCTGAAAAAATAAAAAGTCTTATACTAAATTTTATACTCTTATATAAATACTTTAGGCATAGGATAATTTAAAAGTTAAGTTTTTCCAATTTCACTCATTCATGATCAATATTTCACTTAAGTTCTAAGAAATAACTAATTCTAATCGATTTATGTAGTCAATAATCATATATTTGTATTTAAATATCAAGTTTATAAAGATATATGTTTATCTTTAAAATGGATTTTTAATTATATTTTCTAGCAAACATCTTTCAATCAGCATTTCCTTATATCACATTCTTAAAGTCTTACAATCATAAATAAACTTCAAAATTCCTATGAACCTTAATCCAAAATTTTAAAATCTAAACCAAAATTCTCTACAAAAAAAAAATTAAATACTCCAACCATAATATTCATAATTAAGCCTATCTTAACAACTTAAATCCCTAAACCTTAAAAAAACTAAATCTGCCTAACACCTTCCTTTAAAGTACATTATTCTCAACATAAATTCTATAAAATACACCTGCAAAAAAATAAGGATTCAATAATACAGGTATTAAATTTACAAACCCTACAATCATACTCAAATGCACAACAAAAACCCCTCTCTTATAAATTTTCGTTATATAATAATTTGGCACTTCTAATAAATAGCATAACGCTGCGACACACCAACATCCTAAACTTGACCCAGTAATCAAAAGTACATATCCTTGATAGCAATGTCTAAAAAACCCACACATCATTCTCATATATTGATCATTAGATTTCTTAAAACTTTTAATAAATTTAGTATCTGCTTTTTGCAATGCAAGAAAACATGAAAGTGAAAACACTTGTCTTAGCCTAAAACTTGTAAAAAATCCTTTGATATTTACAGGAATACCATGAAAAGATCCTAACAAAGCACTTAGAATAATAGAATTAAACATGTTGAGTCCTATAAGTATAAACGTTGCTAATAGGCAGTTTTGATATAAAATAGCATGGGAAAATGCTGTTAAAAGTAAAGTTGGATCAGATTTAGAGACTATATCCGGGGATAAAGCTAAAGTGATTATATTCCCAGAATATGCTAAAAATGCTAGGGAAGTTGAAAATATTACAGCTAAATATGCTGATATATTAAATCTGATTCCTAGTAAATCCTCTAAGTCATAATCTGGGTGGTTTTTTTGATTTATAAACCCTGTGATTATATACAAGCTTATAGTAGCTTTAATAAAATACGAGTACTTTGTTTTTTCCAAAAAAGAAACCCATCTGGTTATCATTATGAGTAAGATTGTATATAAAACCTCATACATGATATTATAAATGGATAGGTTCCGCCATGCAGAATGGTTTTTTGAAAGCAATCAGGGAGAACCAGCGAGGACTAATGGTTTGGATGTGTATTCAAATAGTTTTCTGGGCTTTCAGAATCATAAAACGGGGATTTCATTAGAATTTCATACATATGAAGCTGTTGAGATGATCAACCCTGAGAATCAGAGAAGTAACTTTTATGTTAGTGGAGATATTATTGGGTCACATGCTAATTTTATGAACCCTGTTGATGAAAACTCAGCTTGTTCTTCTTATAAAGGGAGGGTTAAAGCTATACATCTGCATGGAATTATTGATATAAAACCTTCAAGGGAGGTGATACCTACTGAGAGGTTAGGAAATAATGAACCAATATTGTGGTTTAATGATATAACTTTTTTCCAAAAGAATACGATTAATGAAAAAAGCTCCTTTAGTATTAAAGTTAGAGCGATGCCGACATGTTTTTATGCTTTGGCTAGGATGAGTTGCCTTTTAAATCGGCAGAAACTGCGGAGTTTAGAAACGAGGGTTTTTCACTCCTATGGGGCAAATAATATATTAAGGGTATTTACTGTAAAGGAAAATACTGTTGATGAGCTTAATGAGAAAGGGGTTAATCCATTAGGGAAAGGTGATAGAATTGAGGAAAGTGTGTATTCGCATTTAGATACAGTTGTAGGTTTTACTGATGAAATCGCTTTGTTAGTGTAGTTATCAAATACACAGAATCAGATTATTAATTAAACTCTTTTTATGTTTGATATTGAGTTTTATATATTGAAAGTACATATTACTATAGAGAAGATAAGCCAAGAGTAATATTAAATAATATCACAAATATATTTTTTTAATAATTATTTGCATTTAATAGTAGAATACTTGAAATTTTCAATTGCAAGTTAGAAAATGTCTGATTTTTCATTGGTAAACTACATTTTTAATTACAAATGCTAAAGTGATTGATACTTTTTATTAAGAATTACCTTCATCCGACTACCCCAAAGCTTTGCTTCAATATTTTGCTTATTTTATTCCTGATTTTAATCTCATGTCTTTAGAAAGCTCAAATTATATGAGTTACTAAAATATATATATCACTAGCACACAAGCATACTTTGATAGGAATTTATGCAGGCAAGTCTCTAGTTATTATTATGTCACACATATCGAGAAGACCTATTTTCATACTTGGAAAGCAAGTTTCTATTTTTAATACAACAAAGATTTTATACAAACTCAGCTCTTTGACTATTACTGTCAAGCTTATGATTATCTAAAAGAAAAGAGTCTCGGATATAGACAAAAACTTAAGGTTATTATGAATATATGGCTGGATATCTTGAATCAAGAAAACTCATGTTTAAAGTAATTATTTCCTAATTTTACTGTTAAGAAAATCCATAAGGCTAACGAAAAGTGCATATTTTGCCATGGCATAAACTGGGAAATCAATTGTAACCATTTTTTACAAATACTTAAAAAGAAGTTACTTTGAGAACTCCAGCATTGCAAATGCCTTACCGAGCAGACATTGATGAAAAGGTCATTATCCAACATCACAAATCTGAGAATTTTTCAAAAAATCTAGCTAGTTTATTTCTTTTGCAAAACCTATCAAGTGTGTTAAATCCTTTAAACATTAAAGCTGCTGTTTTAGTACTGCCAAAATGGTTTTTGGGAATAAAATCTTAAAAAAATAGAATTATGCTATTGAGAATATATATGATTTTATTATGAAGTTTTATAGACATCCACTATATCAAACTGACTATCTTTGAAAATATGGAAAAAGATGAATTATAAGAAAAGTATACTGCTAGAAATTAAATCAGCAGACTAGTTAAATTATTTTATCTAAGCGCATATGCTTCTTATCTGCTCACTGATATACAATTTAAGTTCTGGTGTCTGGAGAATTTCCTTGCATATCTGGTCAATATCATCCGAAGTAGGCTCTTTATCTTTTTTCTGTATTTCCCTAAGCCGTTTCTGTAGATTTTCACAGTATTTTAGACACTCTTTGTTATCAGTCTCAAGGACTTCCATCCATTTCCTCTTATCACAACGACATAAGGCTTCAATAAGACTATTCATTTTATCCATGACAATTTCCTCAACTTGACTTATAATATCATCTTTATCATCAGAAAGATCTTCTAAATACCCACTAAGGATAATCTCTACAAAAAGCTTGACAAGTTTATTTTCACAATGCTCAACACAAAGTTTTTTAATACGGTCAAATGGGCTTTTTGGTAAAGGTCTTGAGTCTTGCACTGGATCTTTTGTGAATTTTATAGAATTTGAAGCTGATGAACGGGTTTCTAAAGGTACAACACCAAAGCTCACAGGCCTTTGATACTTATTTTCCTCAACTTCAGCAGCTATGATACTGTCGGTGAATTGCTCATTAGACTTATTATCTGTGAAAGGTGATAAGGAATGGTTTTCTTGTAAAGAGACTTTGTAATTTTCTATGAATACAGCTAGGAAGTCATAGAGTTTTATTGAAGGACCTTTGAAAACCTTATCTAATTCGTTTATAAAACTTTTTAATAGCCACTCTTCTTCAGCATAAACTGTCCCTGCAACTTTAGCACATTGTTTATAAGACAAGCTTATAAGCCTAGGTTCTGGGATTTTTTGAGCAGGGAACTCTATATAAAAATTACTTGGCACGAGCTGAAGGTTTAAAACAGTTTGTGTTGCCTGCCTCGCATAAAGGAAGAAAACTAGTATTTCAGTAGAAAATGCCCCTGTGAGGAATTGAGAAAAAAGACTGATTTCCAGATTCTCATTCTCATAAGTTTCAACAGATTGGCACAAATCCAAAGCACTCTGGTCGACCATTCTTTTGTTCTTGTATTTTTCCCACATGAACTCAGATAAAAACTCAGCAAAACCTGCATTTTCTTCAATTTTCCTACTTTCCCCTGTTGTTTCCTTTTTATACCTAGCTGAATACACTTCTTCAATGCTCTTCATAAGTATAGTAATTGATAAGGTTTTTGGTCTTAAATGACTTGACCCTTGTAATTTAAGTATATTGAAAAACTCTTGGAATTTTGTTGTTTGGAGAAAAAGCTTTAAAGGGTCTGGGCGTTGTTTTTCAGGTGTTCTAGCTGATGATCTTGATGTGTTTAAAGTTTGATTGGACTTCTATTTATTCCTTACTGTTCCATAAAGTGGCTCTTGGTCTAACAAGTCGGATATACCTTTGATTTTATGGGGTGAGTAGTCATTTGGGGATTTTCCTCTACGGATTGGAGATTTGGATTTGGATTTCTCAGTAGACTTTGTAAAGGATCTATTCGTGCTTGTTGGGGTTATTGAACGTGGGGACTCTGTTATGACCATTTTCTGCTTGTAAGAAAAGGTTGAGTTTAGAATCCTGGACTTTTCTAAACGTGGAAGAGCTAATTGATCTATATGTTAGTTACCTTTGCTATTGAGGACTTTTATTATTGCAGTATAGTAACCACGTCCATCTTCTATGAACTGCACATCGTTTTCAAGAAGGAATTTGAAGTATTTTTCCCTTTCAGCTTGAGGTAGCTCGCTTAGGACGATTGTTGGAATATTTTTTAACTGATCTTCCATGATTTATTTGAACGAGTTTTTATATTTGGATTAGAATATGGAAAAAAAACTTTTTAGAGTGGAGAAATTGCTGGAGAATTAAATAAGGGTTTTGGAAGTTGGATAAAAGTTTGTGGTATGTATGATTGTGCAGGAAATTTGTAATGTAGTTATGTGAGAGGATTAGTTTGAGATTATTTGATTGGGTTGGAGATGTAGAAGTGAATTTAATGTTTTATATAGAGGAATGTAATTTTTATTGTAGAATGAAGTTATAAAGTTGGAAATTATTGTTGAGGTTAGATTTTTTATGATTTGGATGGGGTGATAAGTGAATTTTTTTAGTTTGTATTTTATTAGGAATTTTAAGAATTTTTAGGATGAAATATGCCTAATTTTGTATTTATCAATGGAACTTATGTCTTTTTATCAGTTGCTATATTAGGAAGTATGAATATTGTTTTTACTTTAATTTAATGATGAGGAATTACTGATAAGCAATTTCATTTGACGCTGAATTCATTATGCTATGCATTGGGCAAAAAATGACGGCCCTAAGCTGCCCAATATAGGCAAGTTAGACTGTATAAAGTTTTAATGTTGAACACACCGTAACTTGGACAGTCTGAATAGTGTCAAACTTTAAAACTTTTAGTGTATAGATTAAAAAATTATTACCAATTGTTAAAAATCAATAATTTTGATAACCTATCTATAATTTAACTTAATATAAAATTGTCCTGCTTCATTATC
>MPUH01000650.1:0-41676 GCA_001970955.1 Stentor coeruleus
GTTTAATTGTGGAATTAATTATCAGCCACCTGCTACTGTTCCTGGAGGTGATCTCGCTAAAACTTTACGTTCTGTTTCATGGGATGAAAAATATGAAAAAACACTTAGATAAAAATACAAAAATACAAAATAATAAAGATACACGATAAATAAAACTTCATTACGAAAATATACTATAAAAGAAGAATCTAGAGAGTTATCTTCACTCTTATAGGCTTTTCATTTAAGCAGAGGATGAGTAAATTGTTGCAATAGTGCAGCGTTAGGGTTTTACTGAAAAAAGGGAAAATTGGAGAATCGCTGAGAAGATTGTATATTTCAGAATTGTTAAATTTAAACCTTTAATCTTTCAAATAACCATTTCTAATCAACTGAAAATTCTCATTTCTAAAAAAAAAGCTGCATGCCGTAACAAAAAGCCTAGTATCCTTAAAAAAATAATATATCCCAAATCAAAAACCTCAAAGCCTAAAACCTATAAATAACTCTTAAAACTAATAATAAAAAATGAAAAAAAGTCCAGTTACTTTTAAATCTAACAAAAAACAGATCTGTCCCCTCAGCGACCCTTCAGTGGGCATAATCTCAGAAAATGATCACAAAGTTGGTCAATGTCTTTGCAGATACTGTGATTGTGGCGAGCATAAATGCCCTTTCCTAGACAAAAATGAAATCTACCCTAAATCATCCTTCTACAGTAATTATATGAAGGACTTCCAAAAAAAAGATAAAGTTGATTCTCCTTTGAAGCCTTTACAAAAACTATTTACACCCAATAAGCACAAAATGGACTTAATAACTACCAATCAAGCAGACTATAAGCCTATAAGGATCGGGCCGAAAAAACCTAAAGAAAAGCAAATTGAAAATAATAAAGCACAAATAAGCGGATATTCAGTTTATATGAATGATTATCCGAATTGGGGAGAAAGTCAAATTCAGCATGAAAAAAGATGGAATCCTCCTTTAAGATCAACTGACCTAGCTTTCCAAGATAAAACTACCTATAAAGAAGCTTTTCACTACAGAAAATCCAAATCAGAAGACTATGCCAAAGGTAACATACGATCGATTTCCGCTAGTAAATCGTCAATATTTTTCGTTCCCAAAGACAAACAAGACTACAAAACTACTTACAATAAAAATATGCAAGACTACTCCTCTTCTCGTCTAAACCACAAAGTTAAAACTGTCCCGTTTAGACCACTAGAAATGAAAATCCCCCAAGCTCACTTCAGCACAACTAACAAAGAATACTATAACAATTCTCATTTCAGCCCCAACCCAAGACTTTATAAATACTCCCTTATCGCCCAATCTCAATCAACTAACAAAAACAAAGCCAAAAAAAAACTTTGGCCTAAAATAAACTAAAAACCTCTCAAAAAATCTATCTTAACATAAAAACCATTATTAAAAAAGTCTTTTTTTCGTATTTCCTAACTTTTTATCGTCATCATAAAACCTAATCTTTATCGTTAATTTTTTCTCTACGGTCTTTGATAACATCAACAATATGTATCGAAGAGTCCAAATTGACAAAAGTCTCATAATCTCTTTTTGTCCAGTGTCTCAAAGCTTCAAGATATTGGAGTATCTCAGCTGAATCATTAAGATAATAATCTGCTTTAGTAGGCTTCCTACCTAAAGTACAAGAAAAGCACCTTGCACTAATACTCAAGCTGGTATGCTTAGTCACTGCAAGTTCTTTTAAAGCTTTAAACATCTCTTCATCAGATGAGTCATCCCCAACAACTAATATAAAATCGAAAATAACCCCAACTTCTGAGCATTGTTGCATTATATATTCAATAGTATAGCCTTTGTTAATCATTCTTGGTTTGACTTCAACATAGCCAGTACCTTCAAAAACCTCACATTCTTCAATATAAGGATGGAGCAAGACATCTAGTTGTGAAGCTAGTTCTTTAGCTTGCCAAGCACCATATTCTGTATCACAGTTCTTGTATTGGAATACAACTGAACATTCCTTTTCTTCAATATATGAGCCTTCGGTTCTAGCAACATATGAGGCAATTATATGTTTTGCAGACTCTTTCCAAACTTCACTACAGGCACCACGAGATTCCCAGTCTACTTCTGGGCTCCAACGTATAAAAGCCCCGAATTCAGCAGCAAGGCCTAGGTGTGGAATATTGTAAGCGCTTTCAAGAACCTTTTTTTCCCTGCCGGTTATTATGAAGATCATGTTTTGAGGGTCTTTTGCCAGGTCAGATAAACAGTCAAGAAGTTTAGCTTTAGGCATGCAGGTCAGCATTGTTCGACTGTCCCCTTTCATACTATCGACCAAGGTGCCTTCATTATCAAAAAATAGCGCCCGGTAGTTGGCCCGTTTATAAGTGATCATAAGGCTCTCAAGGTCGAGTTTACTAAAATTTTTCCTTAGAGCTACGAGTTTCATTTTGTCACCCATACCATGCTTCATATATTGCATGAGTCTCGGGTTTTTTTGTGCTTTTTTAAGATCACCCAAAAAACTTACTGCCCATCTTTGCATCGAACTTTTCTTAATCCACTTCATGTCATGATTCCTACAAACAAAATTTTCTTTATTAAACATATTGCAAAACGCATGATAAATATTCTGCTCACTATAAGGATTAACCTTCATAAAACTCCTCAAAGACTTACTAACCCCAGCAGACTCTGAAACAATCACTGGCTTAGAAATTCCTTCAGTGACAATCAAAAACTCATAAGGAATTAAACACATCGAATCTTTAAAGCAAGTATTTACAAAAGCTTTGCATTCATTCATAAGCGAGTATCTCTGTACAGCAGACAGATTTTCTTCTACAAGGTCAATAACAACAGTCCCAGCATTATCATTAACTTCTTTTTGAATGCTATAAATATTGTCACGTATACGAGTCGCTTCAAATCCAAATGTTAGTTTGGGCTTAGTAAGATACTGTAACAGTACAGGTTTATAAGCTTGCTTTTGAGAATACTTACCAAAAGCTTTNAAGTGCATTTAAAATCATATAAAAAAAGTATATAAATTATAACCTTGTCACGTATACGAGTCGCTTCAAATCCAAATGTTAGTTTGGGCTTAGTAAGATACTGTAACAGTACAGGTTTATAAGCTTGCTTTTGAGAATACTTACCAAAAGCTTTGAGTTTTAACGTCAATCCAGATAGTTCTTGCATAGTGTCAATACCAATCACCAATTCTCTCCCTTGATATTTTTCTCTAATATCATGACAAAACCTAAAATACTCGGGCATGGTCATAGCTTCTTTAATCTTGTCAGCCTCAACACCAATATCCCCAACCCTAATCATAATATGCCTACCAAAATACTCTATAAGTAAACATCCTTCTTTAGAAAAATGATGTTCAACACCAATAAGCAGTTTACAAGTCTTAAGGAATTCACTAGCATAGTCATAACTATGGAAGCTCACAAGATCACAAGCAAGGATTGAGTGCAAAATTGCTTCAGCTTGCGGTAGAACTCTAAACATATCACAACTAGGAAAAGGGCTTTGAAGATAAAAGCCAATATTAAGAAGTTCATGAATACGTCTTGAAACAAAGTTTGGTGTAAGCATAAGTGAGAAATCATTAATCCATATAATTTGACTAGTAAAACTATTCATAATAGCCTCTGAGAATATCGAATTCACACTTTTATATACCTCCCATTGCTCTAAGGAATATTGAGGAATATCATCGCGGTTCATATGAATGATATTATTAAACACAGGGAATAAAATTGTATTGCAGAAAAAATTAAAGTCATTCAGTAAAGTCTCAGTTAAAAACACAGGATAACATCTAAACTGTTTAACCAGCATTTCACTTAATTCCCTTTGTTCATTTTCATCATCAATAATAATCCCTGGCCATCCAATCCACAATATATCAATACTTTTATCTATAGTTAGGTCAAAAAGCACAGGTAACCAAATGCCTTTATTCTTTTCTATAATCCATTTCTCTTGATGATTATCTTGCGAAGTAAAAACCCTGGTATTATCATTAACTGAATCTTCAAAATCTGTTTGATTAGTATCATTTTTACTATTGAGTTTCTCAGGTTTGTATAAAGGATTTCTTGATACTCTTATAGGTAAGTTGAAGTTAGCAAATATGATTGAGTCGCTTAATGAGAATTTGATATGATCTTTTATAGCTGGGAGTTCGTCGTAATAATGTTGTTTTGAGGACTCGCTCTGGTAAGAAACCTGTGAAGTCCCTGAATTTTCCCAATCTTTGACGTGGATCACTGGATGCTTACAGTGGATTTTCCTATTCCCTAAGACTTCCCATACAGCTGGGTTGGTGAGTTTTATGTATTTGTACTCGAAAATGAAGTTCATAGGGAAAGACAATGCTGCAGTGTAGCAGGTTTCAGATTGGATTAGGGTAATACCATGATCAGAGTCCCAGTTTCCTGTGTTGACAGTGTTACCAACAATTTTGTAGTTCTGAGAGTCATCAGCGTGGTACTCGATGAATACTTTTGATATGCTTTGCTTCATTTATTAAGGAAAAGCTTATATAGGATTAATAAAATAGGGTTTTTTGTTAGGCTATTTTAGTAGTTCTTCGTAATCATCTTTAAAGTCTCTCAGCCAACCTTTCATTTTTGCATGATCGTAGAAACGCGGGATGATTTTTGAGTTGATTTGGTCTAGCGCCCATTCAGCATCTACTGACTCTGGGTTTTTACGTAAACGAACTTCTACTTCAGTGTCTAGCGATTTGAAAAAAGCTAGGAACTCAGTGCGAACCTCATGCAAATCAACTTTGAACATGGAGATTGTCTCGTTTTTCACTGACCAGAGGACGAATTGGAGGAAGGCAGTAAGTTCGGGGATGCTCAGAGGGGCACTTTGGCTAAGAAGTGTGAGGAAATATTTAGAATCCAGAATCAAGTACTTATCCCAAGGGTCACTATTAATCTTATATTTTTTCCTAATATCTTCAGTAGACTTTACTTCCTTTAAACTTATAAAAAGTTCAGTAAGTTCCTTCCTAAGCTTTGCATACACCGGAAGTTGAAACGGTATAATGTTATCAACAATATTTGTAAAATCAAGCACAGGAGTTTGTTTCGATAAAATCTCATCCTCACTATCAAACTTAAAAATCTGTGACGAAATAGACTGCATATGAATATTAATACTCTCAGAAACAAGTCTATGAGTATCATCATTAGTATCCTTATCCAATATAAAAACTGAAGATAAACTTGAATCTTTACTAACATGTTTACTATGTTCAAAAGCTAAACTTCCCAGATTAGTTGGCATCTAAATATCCCATACAATTTTCTCAGTATGAAACAAAGTTTTTTCCTTAAAAGTATGATAAAGCAAATCATCTAATATAAAAAGCACATGATGCCCCTTATCTCTTAAATAACTAGCATGTGCTAAAGCTATATATGGAATGAAATACTGTGATACTTCAGAATGGGCCATTTCTGACTTGTATACAATAGCTTTTGGTATATTTCTTTTATATTTTAAAGGGTTTGGACTTGCGATTACAACTTGAGCATGCTTATTTTTAAGGAAAGTCTCAGCTGTATCATAGGCAAGTTTGATTTTCCCTTTGTTACTAGGACCATAAAATAAAGAGGTTTGGCCTAGACTTATTGGCTTGCATATGTCAACTTGCTGATAACCTGTATATAATTGATTTTGACTAAGAAGATGCTTATATGGGGGTTTTGAATTTAAGAAAGCTTTGAAGGATGGATTTGATGAGGAGGTGGAGGAAAAAGCTGAGACACTGAGGCTTTCTGAGACATCTATTGGAATTTTTAAGTCAAAGTCTGGGTCAATTGAGACTGGGCCATGATAGTCAACTTGAGATTCAGAAAGTATTGCAGCGAGAACCTTGTCATGGAATAAAGCGTACACCCAAGCCTTGTATGGTCCTGCTGATATGATGTCACCCTTTTTTACTGACTCGAGACCTTCTATTGACAGAATGTTGCCTAATTAAACATTACTTTTCGTTGACTCAGCTACTCCAAAGTCGCTGAAATTGCTTTTAATCGAGTTAAACCTTCTGAAAAGAAATCTCATAAGCGACATTTAAATATAATAAATGGCATTAAAAAGACCTAACCAAGAGGAGTTCGTAAAACCTGCTCAAACTAAGGTATATATAACCCGTTCAAGTAGTGAATCACGTTCAGCAAAAACCCAAGGCCAAAACAGAGGGATTTCATACATGAACTCTGATGATAAAATTTTAAAAACCCGGCAAGATCCTAATAAAACCAGTCAAGAGAAAAAACTTCCTACTTGGAAATATAGACATCAACTAGAAAATAAAGAGATGACTTTCAATAAACAAGAGAAATTTAAAGAAAAAAATGAAGACCTTATGAAAAACGGCAGCTTGGATGTATCAGCACTTGGTACAATGATAAATAAGTATGGGGAATACCCTGAGAAATACAGAGTTCAGATATGGAGGACAATTTTGAAAGTGCCGGGTAATATGACTTATTTTGAAGAGCTTGTTAAAAAAGGAATCCATCCAGCTATGGAGAGTATTAAGTTGCAGTTCCCTTTAAAAGATCAAAAACTTGCAAAGAATTTTGCGGTTGTTGTTAGCGCTTTAGCTTATTGGGCACCTATCCTTGCTGACGCAGAATTTATTCCTGCAATAATCTTCCCATTTATCAAACTATCAGGCGAAGACTTACACCTTGCTTTCGAACTTTCAATGAGTTTCATCTATAATTGGTTATACACCTGGTTTGAAAACTTCCCCAACCCTCCAATAAAATATCTTATAACAATCGAAGATATAATAAAAACTGAAGAACCAAAGCTTTATCAGCATCTTACTAATTTAAATCTTACATGCAGTAGCTACATATGGCCAATCCTTAAATACCTCTTTACCCAAGTTATGACAAAAGAAGAGTTTTGTATATTAGCAGATCATCTTATAACAAGATTTACAAGCCCACATTTCCTTATAAGTATCTCAGCAGCTTATATACTATATTATCAATCAACCCTTAGGTCTATAAAAAATACTAAAGACCTTCAAGGGTTTTTTATCCAACAAAACCCTTTAAACGTAAAAAAACTCTTGAAACTTGCTATATCTTTACTACCGAAAACCCCTGAGCTTGAATGCCGTCTACCTCTTCTTCCAGAATATCCAGTATTCACGAATTACCCTGATTTCGCCCTTAGTTTGCAAGTTGCAGTGCGTGAAAAGCTCATAAAACAAGACCAAGAGCTTCAGATGAAACGCAAGTATATAGAAGACATCAGTAAAAAATTCGAAAAAATGCGCCTTGATGAAGCGCGAGAAAGACGTGAACAAGAAACTCTTCTTCAAGCAGAAGCTGAAAAACGCAAAATCTCAATACTCGAAGAGAAAATACGTCTTGAAGAAAAACAAAAAATTGATTTAGAGACCAGGCGCCTGCGCCTGGCAGAGATTCAAAAGCTTGAAGATACAATAGAAAAGTCTTTATCCAGTCAGGAATCTTTTAGGAAAAAAGAACTTCATAGCTTAGAAGAAGAAATCAATATGAGAACTCGTTGTGATAATTATTATGCCGCAGCTAAACAGGAGGATGAGAATTTAAGTATGCTAGAATTTAAAGCAGCACAAAGATTGTTAGAACTTATGCGTGTACGTAATGCTGAAGAAAGTATGAGAAAATTGAAACTTCATGCACAACACTGGGAAAGAGAACAAGAACAGCGTGAAAGGATACTTAAAAGTGCTTGGGAAGTAGAAAACGAACAAAGACGTATTGATTTAGAATTAGCAAGAGAATCAAAGCTTAAAGAATTAGAACTATGCAAAGAATATAACAATAAAAGGAGAATGGATGTTCAACAGCATCTTAAAACTTTAGAACGTGAGCTTAGGACTATGGATTTAGAAAAAGAACGCCAATTAAGGCTTATAGCAGAAGAAGAGCTATTAAGAAATGAAGAATATTTAACTCAGTTAAAACTTAAACAAGAACTTATAAGAGAACAAGAAGAAAGGAATTTCCAAATGCTTTTAAACCAAGAAAAAGAATACAAAGCCAAGAAAAACCAGGAGCTACTGGATGAAATACATCTAGAACAGCAAAAACAAGCATTCCAACTTCAAAAACAAAGAGAAGAAAATGAAAGGCTCGAAAGAGAAATGGAAAAAAAAGCTGTTAATGACAAGATTTTCCAAATGAGGCAAGAAAGTGACCTCATAGCCCAAGAAAAGGAAAAAATGATTCAAGAAACCCTCAGGAAAATTGAAATGGAAAAAAGTGCTCAAAGACGTTTGCAAGAGGATCTGGAATATAAAAAGAAAGAAATCAATGAAAGAACTGCATATCAAAAAGTTGTAAGGGACAGTGTTGATGAGGCAATACAAAGGGAAAGGGAAAATTTTATGAGATTTAAAGATGAAATCCAAAGAGAAAATGATAGGGTTGAGTATGAGAGAAAACAGATGCATGAAAGGAAAATGCATGAAATTGCTAGACAACGTGAAGAAGCTTTGAATCAGATTACTATGCCTGGTCCTGATGTTCATAGTGGGTTTATAGAAAAAATTAGAGAAGCGAGGTCAGAAGATGAGATAAGTAATTCTGGGAATTATAGGGAAGAATATGAGGGGAAAGATATTGAGGGTAAGACGAGGAAAGGGTATTATCCTGAGAATAGGGAGAGAGGGTTTGTTAAAAGAGAAGGATGGAATTTTGATAGGGAAACTGAGGGAAGAGTGATTAAAGAACCAGTTTTTAAGGAGGATTATGGAGAGAAAAGTAGGGGTTTTAGAAGGGATGAGGCTGGAGGAGATAGATTGGGAGAGTTTAGGGAAGGGGAATTGAGGAAAACTGAACAGATTGAAGTTGAGAGGAAGGATAGAAAGCCTTTTGACCAGTTTTTGAATAAAGAATCAGAGCAAAAGCCATACGATCAGTTTGCAGCTAAAAACACAGAGAAAAAACCTTTTGAGCAATTTTTAGCTAAGGATTCTGAGAAAAAACCTTTTGAGCAGTTTTCGTCTAAAGACTCTAAAATGAAACCCTCTGAAAAATTCTTATTTAAAGACTCTGAAAAAAAGACTTTCAATAATTTTTCGCCAAAAGACTCTGAAATGAAGCCTTCTGAAAACTTTCTATTTAAGGACTCTGAAAAAAAACCATTTGACAATTTCTCACCAGAAGACTCTGAAAAAAAACCTTCTGAAAACTTCCTATTTAAAAACTCTGAAAAAAAGCCTTTTGGCAATTTCTCACCAAAAGACTCTGAAATGAAACCCTCTGAAAACTTCCTTTTTAAAGACCCTGAAAAAAAAACTTTTGGCAATTTCTCACCTAAAGACTCTGAAAAAAATCCCAATTATAATTTCTTATCTAAAGACTCTGAAAGGAAACCTTTTGATGTCTTCTTATCTAAAGACTCTGAGAAAAAGTCTTTTGAAAATTTTTCATCTAAAGACTCTGAAAGAAAGCCTTTTGACCAATTTTTAGGCAAGGAATCTGAAAAAAAACCTTTTGGACAATTTTTATCAAAAGAGTCTGAAAGGAAACCTTTCGATCAATTCCTAGCCAAAGAATCTGAAAAGAAACCTTTTGATCAACTTTTACCAAAAGAGACTGAAAAGAAACCTTTTAATCAATTTTTACAAAAAGAGACTGAAAAGAAACCTTTTGATCAATTTTTATCCAAAGAGTCTGAAAAGAAGCCTTTTGACCAATTTTTATCAAAAGAGTCTGAAAAGAAGCCTTTTGATCAATTTGTATCAAAAGAGTCTGACAGAAAACCATCAGATCAATTATTCTCTAAAGACTCCGATAAAAAGCCATTTTCCCAAGAATATTACCTCTCTAGAGAATCAGAAAAACAAATAACCTCTCATTATCAATATCAATCAAAAGACTCAGAAAAGCCTCCATCACGCCTCCAAAGCCCTCAAGAGCCCGACCTTAAGCTTCAATTCAAAATAAAAGACTTAGAAAAAAAATCATCTAGTCAAGAATTCCAACCAAGTTACAACTTTTCCAACAAAGCCAACTCTGGTCAGCCAATGAACTATGAGTACTTCAGCACACCTAAAGAAAATATGTTTGATATGAAGAAAATCTCAGCATTCACAAAAGACATCAAAGAAAATTCTCCAGACATTGAAAGCTCATCAAATCAAGACTATGATGAAGAAAGCTCCTCATGTCAAGAATGCAAATACAGTGATCAAAGGCCAAATCTCCTAAGCCGTCCTTGGGAAGAGTCTTCAAAGTCCTCACACAATAGCATTGAATCCTCAGAGCTCAGATATGGGCACAATTCTAGCCTAGGTGATGAAAGATACTATATAAGCAAAACTCAAAAAGCTGATATAGATTTTAGTCAAGAATTTGAAAAGCCTTATGAATCTCATTCTTCATGTTCTTACTCCCAAGAACACTCATCATGTATGTATTCGAGTAGTGGAGAATATTGTGAAGAGTGCTCATGTGATTGTACAAGTAAATCATCATCACCACCTTTAGGTAGCCCAGGCCATAATTATACCTCAAGTGAGTATAGTGAGGATTCCTATTTAAGACATAGTACTCATCTTTAATATCCCATAATTTAGATAATAAAACTAAAACATCGATGCATAAACCATATGCTTTTGTGGATTCTGTATTGGGTACTTTTGTATAAGTTCTTGAATCTTTTTTTTCCTTGTTTGTAACTGTTTTTCGAAATTAAGATGTTTATTATGTCTAGCTTGCTGAGTAGAATTTATAGCTGTTTGGCGGACTAGGGTGGCGAGAAGATGTGCTGGGATTATCATCCCATCAAGAAGAGGACCGCATTCTACTGAGACTTTTTTTAGGATTTGTATACGGAAAAACCCTTGTTCTACAGGGTAAATAATGATTATAATGATATTGAAATGTGTAAGCATTGTGTCTTGGCGATAGTCTTTATAATGATCTGACCAAACTATATGAACAATATCATTACCTACATGGCGCTTTTTTAGAACTTGCTGGCCATCAGAAGGGTCAGTAGGCATTAGAGGGACAACATGGAATATAACATCATATTGCCAATCAGAATAAGATATAGAGACTTTACCTGCAGTACCATTTGGATCTAAACCTCCTAGGTTGCCTTGATGATCTTGGATATCAACAAGATCACCTAAAGCTAGAAGAAAGTCTTGGAATTCTGCTGACCCCCCTGAATTTGCTAAGATCTCTTTTTCATCCTGTTGTCCTGGAGCTACATAGATCACCCCGATTTTTAGAGTTTCCCTTGGTAATAAAGCGTCTAAAATCCCAAGTCCTCTTTCAAACTTTTCATCCGACTGCAATGGGACCAATTTGTCAGTCAAGCCAAGATTCGCTAAAAAGTATCTACCCATATTAAACTGTCCTCTTCCTCCTTCCTGCTTTTTTTCCTCCGCACATCCTTCAACCTGAAAATCCTCTACAATATCATTAATTTTTACAAACCCAACTGGCCCTTCAGAACTTGTTTCCTCAATAGCACATTCAGGATAAGTATCAGCAATAAACTTCAAAAGTTTAGGTAACAAAGGTTCTTCCTGAACAGTTAATGGTGGAGGGTTAATCTTAAGCTCAATTTTCTGTTCTTTTAAAGGGGAAAAATTGTCCATATCTTCATGGATTTTTGAAGGTTCAAAAACCATAAAATCATAAGCTTCCCAACAAAACCTACCAAATTGATTTCGTAACACAAATTTAGCTTTTTCTGAATGAGGAATCATAGTAAAAATAACAGAAGACCCTAATGCATAATGAAGTGGATGGACAGTAGAACCTTCAGCAAAGTCTTTATCTGTTAAAGTTGAGTTAAAAACAGTAGATTCTTGGCTATATGAATAATTAAGATAATATATTGAGATAAATGATGAAAAAGTACTGATTTCTGATTCTAAAGGGTTGGAACTGTCGATTGCTAAAAGTCGGTTTGAAAGTTTTGTAAAGAGACTTGATAGAAGAGTGTCTTCACATGGAATTGGTTTTGATATAAGAAGCCAGGATTGGATTGTATTTAACAAAGATTTGAAAACTTTTTCTTTAGTGTTTGGGATTTCTTGGAGACATTTATTGATGAGGAAGTCTAAGATTGGTTTGTGAAGATTCGGAAAAGAGGTGCTAAGAGTTTGTAAGCAGGTGAGAGATGTTATAGCAATTTCATCATTTTCGCTTAGGCATTTGAACTGAAGAAACGATGTTATGAGACTTGATATGCTTTCGTTTCCTGAGTCTAGCTCGTCTAAAATGAAAACAGTCAGCCCATGCAATGCACTAACAGCTGTAATTGGTTCATCCACACATTTCATCAAAATTTCTTTAATATTACCTTTCATATCTAAATAAGTCATTTCAACCCCTTCAGTATTCTCTAGCTTTGTCTGCCCATAATAGTTTGGCATACATAAAATATGAAACAGAAACTTAATCGAATGAGCTAAATCACTCCTAGCAATTTTCAAAAGCATATAAATAATAAAATGCATCCCTGGATATTCCAACACTTTATTAGCAGATTCTAATAAAGTACTCCACAAATAGCATTTTTCCCCAGACATATACAAAAGTAAGCATAAATGCTCTAAATAGCATTGAAGGGGCATTTCTTGGCATTTTGTATTAGAAAATATAGCCACTAAAGTTACAAGGCTAAGTCTTTGACTTTCTTTAGCACCTTGGCGTATAAGTTTAGAAAGTGTCATAAAAAATATATTCAGCATAAAATTTGGTGATGGGGATGCTTGAGGGTTGTTTAATATTATAATAACTAAAACTTCATGTAAAGCTTGAACCCATTTGATTTGTACCCGTTCTTGGAATTTTAAAGGGTCACCAAGGACTTTAAACATTGCAAGCCACCCATCAAGTAATTGTCCTTGCTTGAATTGTCTATCTTTGATAGATGTGGTGATTTGACGCATTTTTTCTAACCAGATTTGGATTGTGAATTCAGATTTTATTGACCAATTTTTTAGAATGCTTGTATAGTCATCCCAGTTTATATAGGCTAATTCAATGCTGTCAGCAAGGAGAGATATTAAGAACTCAGCAAGAGGTTCGACTATGTCTTGAAGAGGTCGTGCTGGGTCCTGAGTCTGTAAGGTTTTATTAGAAATCTTCAAAGCGCAATCTAAGAGTATTTTCCTATCAAATCCATTACCTTTAGACTCATTTAAGATTCTCAAAAACTCTTTACATAAATTTATCCTCCTTGGACTAGCATCCTGACTATAATCAAAAAGAGCAATCGGGTACTCTAGCAATTTACTGATAACACGGTCCCATTCTTTCTTTAATTCTTCAGTCATACTTTTTTGAAACATCCAATCCTCATATAACTTCAATGCAATGCTCGCTGATTCAGATGAACTTACATTATAGCTTTCTGTCAACCTAAATGACTCTCCAATTACATTAACTATAAACTCAAACTCATAATTACAATTCATAATTATATGACCCAAATCCGCAGTTTTAATTATTTGTATTATCCATTTAACAACCACATAATGTAATATAGGTGGTAAGCCATTTCTAAAACCAAGATCATTACCGATATTCGGTGCAGGCATACAAAAAGCAGGGTAAATCATGTATAATAAAGTCTGTTTCAACATAGAAAACCATAATTTAAACTGCTGAATTCTTGAGCTTCCTTCAAAGCTTATTGCATGATCCAAAATTTTACTAAAGAAAAAAATGCAGTCTTTAGCTCTTTTATGCATAGTCCCAGTCATTTTTTCTAAGTCATTTATCAACTTGCACTGAGCAGGTTCTCCAGTTTTTTCAAATGTTTTGACTAAGTTTATCCATAGTAAATCACTATTATTAGAGGTGTTCTTTATAGTACTTCTGTCAAAAAAAAACAATTGGCCTTTTGCCTCTTCGCTTATTAGTTGGTTAAAATCCAATAATGCTAACATTAGAACATTTGGCACTTCAAGATTTATATCTTTATTTAATAGGTTTAGTACAAGGTTAAACCCATATTCTCTAACCTCCCAACGATTATTTTCATTCAGACAAGATGTAGCTATTTCTTGGATTGTGCTGATTGGGATTGATAATGTATAGCGGGTTAAATCTACTAAGCATCGAAGGGCGTTAGAGATTTCTTCCCAGGTGACTTTAACTTTGCTCTTTGTGTGGTCTGTACGAAGAAAATGAATGCAGAGCTCGATTAGTATGGTGTGGTTTGATTTTATAAAGTCAGAAAATTTATCTGGATTCATTGATTGTTTTTCGGTTGATTTTAGAAGGGCTGAAAGGGAGCAGAGACGTTTACGGATGGATTTAGAACAGTCGAGGACTATTTGCCGTTGCTTGCTCTCGTCTTCGGTGCTTTTGCCCACGAACCAAGAAGCGAAGTTTTTCATTTTATTGGACATTAATATTTATAGCAAGAAGTAGAGAGATCATAATTAGAATATATTTGGGTTTTTGATATGAATAAATATTTAGATTAGATAATATTTCACTAAAAAGCCAGTAATTTATTAAAAACTATAATAAAAGCATAAAATATACTGTAAAAGACAAAAAAAATAATTTCAAAATGTTTCAAATGCCATACAACAATCCAAAAGTATCTAAAAGCCCTTAGCTTCATCACAAATCACAATAAATCATATCATTTATTATATACCCATGCCAAAATCCTATAAAAAAATTCCCATCAATATATCTAATCTATACTAATCTTAAACTATCCTGTTACTTGAAGTGGTTCTCCTTGTATGCAACTAGATCCAGATCCACTAAGAACCTGAACATAAACATAACCAGCTTGTCCAAAACTCGTTCCCCAGCTAGTTTTTACAATATAATACGGTGGGCTATTCTGCATATTATACCCAACTATAAGTGCCCAATAATTATAAGTAGTACTTACACATGGGACATCAATAACTCCACTTTTATAATTAACCCAACTACTAGCATCAACATTAACAGCAACAGGTTCTTCAGATACAGCACTAAGTAAAGCTGTAGGGTTATTCTGAGAAACATAAGCATAACTTTTTATTTGAGCAGTAGCTGGGCTTATAACACCAGAATTACATAATTTAGGAGCTCCGGTATATGGATATTTAGCAGCTGTAGTTAAACCAAATAATATAGCATAATTAAAAGAACTTGATATAAAACCACCATTGCATCCATTGTTTCCATAATAATCTGAACAGTCTAAAAGCTGTTGGGATGATAAAGGATTGAGTTGATGATGGACTAAAGCCCAGAAACCTTCAATTGCACCTGCTGTAGCAAAGGCCCAGCCACAAGCACAGCTGCCTTCATTTTGTACTGGGGTAACTACATTTTTTGTTCTCCAGTCTACGATTGATGGATATTCTAATTTCTGTTTTGGGATTAGGGTTTCTGATATAGGTTTTAGAGTTTTAGTTGAAAAGTGTTGAGATGCGAATTCTTCGTAATCTAAATCAGAGAATTGATTTAAACCTAAGGTATAAGCACGGTTTTGAGAATTAAAGAGTCTTATATATGCGATTTTGTCTGAGAAAATTTTTAATCTCTTTTGATATTCTTCATCAGTATAGGATTTACCGTGGCTTATAAGATAACTATCGAATTCGGCTTGATTCAGAGCTCCTTTGGATATGAGGAAATATGAAGTGTTAGATTGGAGGTAATAGAGAGTAAAGAACAGACAGCTTAGGCAAAGAAATAGAGCCAATGGGAGTATCTTCATTTTTATAAGGGTGTTGATAATATGGAGATTAAAAGGTTTAGTATTTATTTTAAGATATTATTAGAAATAGGTACCACCCATATAAACTCTCATATAAAAAGTGTTTTTACAGCAAATCCCCCTCAACTAACACTTAATCTTCCTAAAAATCATATCTTATCACCTCTAAAATCTTTTTTCTCCATTCTTACATCTAATCCCTATTTATCTCTCCATCTTCTATATCACATCCTTCAACCCAGCACTCCATTATTTGAATAATGGGATGATTAATCGTCCAATTATCCTCTTATTTTACTCTTCAACAAATCCAACTTTTTCCCTATCAAAGCTTATTCCTATAATAAATACCTTTTTCTGTGAAAGCATTTTATTTTTCTTCATCTCTTCAAGTAGGATTCTCAATCAAACCTAAAAACTCTCTTCTAAGATTGCTACTAATTTTCCTTAGCACTATTAGAATTTTGATTTTCTAAGTTAATATGCCTAGCATAAATACATTTAGATTCCTTGCACTCATATCATTATCCCACCTATTTTATCAAATAATAATCATTCTTCAACCTCATTCCAAAATCCTCCTAAATCATCACTTATTCCTCAAAAAAACTAAATTCTTCAAACAAGCTATTCAACTACCAAAAAAACAATCATGATTTACTAAACTCTCCCTTAAAAACTTAAAATCCATAATATAGCCTATTATAATAAAAGCCAAAATGCAGAGAAGCAATTCAGACTCCATAAGCTATTCAAGCGATTTTGAAGTCGAAGAAGCAGAGGGTTTCCAAGACGATTTCGACCCACTCGACAATCAAAGATCTTTTGAAGAAAATTGGGAAGATCCACAAGAAAACATCGAAGAAACAAAAGCTTATCTTCAACAAAACAATGAGCCTCAAGCTACAGTAGTAATCCCTCCAAACAATGAAATAAACGTGACAATGACTTTCGAACCAGTGAGCAACCTTCTAAACAATTTGGCCAACAAAATAAAAAAAGCAAACAAGAAGCCGAAAATCCCAGACAAACCAGTGACTTTCCATAAAAAAATCAAATCTTCAGGCTATGGGGCAAACCAAAAAACTCAAAAAAAGCCTAAAAACTTATTAGCCAAACAAAAACAATACCCAGATTCCCCGCCAGCACCATCTTTACCTGATGAATCTAATACCCAAAAGGATTTCCTACTCCACAGCGGGCCAGTTTTCAATATCTCCTACAGTAAAGATGGCTCAAAACTCGCTTCCTGCGGAGGTGATTCCGCAGCTTATATCATCAAACTCCCAATTTCTAAATACAAAGGTATTAGAACAGCTCTTGTAGGTCATGAATATCAAGTAAACTCAATTTCTTGGAGTTCTTCAAACTCTTCTATGTTAACAACTTCTAACAACTATTCTTGCAAAATGTGGGGAATTGCAGGACCCAAACCTGGGGAATGTTTATTAACAATCCCAGGCCAAGTATATGATTCAAAGTTTTACTATGTAGACAAATTCATAAGTTTAATCTCAGGATCAAGTCTTAATTTATACAAATACAAACTTCGTGACCCTTTTTTAAAAGATGATGTTAAAAGATTACAATCAAAATGCATATATAAAGAAGTATATCAAATAAAACATTCATCAGCTCAAGGGATAACTCGTATGGCTTGTCATAATTCTTTTCATTCACATATAATGCTATTAGCTGGGACTAATAAAGTTGTTAGTGTTTGGGATGTTGATAAAAGTAAAGAGTTATTATTGATTGGGACTATTCATAGGAAACCAATACATACATTAAGATTTTTTATGGGTTCAGAATATGCTGATGTTGAAAGTGAAGCTTTGAATATGTTTTGCTGTGCGGCTCCAGATAATTTTATTAGTCTTTTTGATATTAGGACTGGAGATCAGGCTTGTGTGTTTTCAGGGCATATTAATACAGCTATGGAACTTGGTGTTGCTATAAGTCCTTGTAGGAGATATGTTGCTAGTGGATCGGAAGATAGGTCAGCTTATGTTTGGGATTTGAGAACTCAGAGGGTACTACAGAGGCTTAAAGGGTTTAGGGATTTTACTAATGATGTTGCTTGGAACCCTGCCTCGCCTGGGTTGTGTGTTGCAGGGAATGAAGGATGTGTTAAGTTCTTCTTATAAAATTATTCGCAGTTTGTTGGTTTAACGGGTTGACTTGTGAATTTAGATCAATCTTTAGGTGTAAAAAGGAAGTTTTTGTATCTTTGAATGATTTATGGTTTTATATGTAATTGCATGGCTTTAGAGTATAGGATTTTGATGTGTGATGCATGAATTGTATATTATTTATATGATTCGATATATGATTTGCATATATAACTATATTATTGTTATATTACTTTTTATATAGCAATACAATTTATAATCAAAAGTTCAAATTTATATACAAAACAAAGTCTCTACTACTATTAATGCATTAACATATTCATCTGTGAAACTATTCTATAATTTTCATATCAAAAATAACTTAAAAGCTTTTATCTTTATAATAATCTTGTAATATTAACAACAATATGGAACTAAATAGTATCCTCTTCCCAGCACCTCCCCCTTCATACGATACTTCCACATTTCCCGGCGAGCTCATCTGGGTACCAAGCGAAGATCATGAAAAAATCAAAATCCCTTGCTTATTACTAAAAAGCATAAATGGTTCTAAGAAAATAATGTTATACTTTCATGGTAATGCTGAAGACATCGGCCTATCTTATGAAATGACTGATTTAATAAGAACAGTCCTACAATTGCATGTTCTTGTTATAGAATACCCAGGATATGGACTATATGCAGGTAAACCTAAAGCAGAAAGAATATTACAAGATGCAAATTCTATATATAACTTTGTCATAAATACCTTGAAATTTGCCCCTAATGATATTTTTGCATTTGGCAGGTCTATTGGATCAGGACCTTCTACCTCTCTTGCCAGATTTCGTGGATTAGGGTGTTTATTTTTAATGAGCGCTTATACATCAATAAGAGATGTAGTCAAAAATGTTGCAGGAAAACTTGCTCAGTATCTAGTTGCTGAAAGGTTTAGGAATATTGATAACATGCCTCATATACATTGTCCTGTTTTACTTATGCATGGCAGACTAGATACATTAGTCCCATATTCTCATTCTCAGGATCTTCATGCACAGTGTGCAGGGTTATGTCATTTGATATTACCTAATGATATGGATCATAACTTTTTTGACTATTATGATGATCTTTTACTACCTATGGCAAGCTTTTTGACTATGGCTGAGATTGAAATAAGACCAGAAATCCCAGGAACAGGCGCTATAGACATCCTTGATGAGTTTTATCTATTCCCAGAAGGCCAGCCTATATCTAAAAATACTGGGCGCTTGAATAAATTGTTTAAGAAATTAAATCAGTAATTGACTTCCTCTTTGAATTTTTCGTGTTAGCTCTTGGTATTGATATAAGCAAACATAGCATACTTTTGCTTTTATTTTTTAATATCTGCACATTAGTTTTTCCTAAAATCTCTTATCTTTGCCCTAGTATATTTTTAATATTGATTATTTTTATATTATAATCTTCATTGATATTGTGCACTTGGAATTTCCAAGTTCTTCTATATTTATTTTGAAATTATAAAATTATAATTTTCTTTGATTGTACCAGCTGGGCTAAGAATATTTTCGAACTCTTCGGGTAAGTGGCTTGATAGTTTATCTACATAAATTAAGATATATGGTATAATAATTTTCGGAGAATAAACATATTAATTAATAATTTCCAATAAAAGTATTTTTGATAAGAATTATATGGATTTTTTGTTTCATGTGAAATTTCATTGCATATGCTTAGGTTAATATATGATTTTTTCTATTCTATAAATTATATATTGTTGAATCCTTGAATTCTATATATAGTATATATTCTGTATCCAGAAATATCTGGACATTTACCTAAAACAATTCTTAGATTTTATTATATCAGTACCATATTAGCATCCCAACTTCAGCAATTGTATTGTACAATCTTCTAAATCCCTGAAATCGTTATTCGCTAGAGAAAATTATATAAAATTTAAATATAAATAAACTCAACCTCCATGGTGCAATTTATAAGTGGATGCTATTTTCCTTTATTAAAAGCTATTAATTTAACAAAAAAATAAATTACGTCCGGTATAAAAAGGGTAAGTAGAATCATCCATTTTATTTAATTCTATCAGTTATTAAAAAGTGTTATTATTACAAAAAAACGTAAATTACGTCTGGTATTAAAGGGCACCATAGAGTAAACACAATATTAAATCAAATATATATATAAAAAATATCGTTTTTTAGCATCTGCAGGCAATTTAGTAGCATTCATCATTTTCTTAATGATTTTCCTCGGGGATTTCTTCGAAAATTTAATAAAGTTCTTAACAGGTTCTCCAATTATATTCCCTCAATAAGCATTCTTTAACCTCTAAAAGCCTATGGGTTTGAATTTGGGAAAAACTCTCCTCAGCAAAGATTTATTATCCCCATCTACTGATAGGAACTGTAAATTTGCAAGTATTTTACTATCTGGTTATATACTTGATTCTTTTAATAAATCTAAATTTCTCTTATTTTTTCTGAGTTGTCCTTTTTAAAAATATAGTTTTTATCTTCAACCTATTTTAAAACCAATTTAACTTCATAAAACTTATCCTCCCTTTCACAAACCTGAGCCATGATGTTGCTTTTATTGAGAATCTCTGAATTATTTTCGAAAAAGCATCAATATCATTTTCTGTGTAGATTGAATTATAAATTTCTAATTTCTTTTGATTAGCATAATTAACTTCATTTCATATACAAAAACTCTATAAACAATTCATTTTCTAAGCAAAATTATTTAAATATAATAAAAATATCATAAGGGTGTAGGAGGATTTTCTCACTGGATTCATCAAAAACTTTTTACTCCTTTTTATAGAAAAAAAGATTTATCATTATTACGCAGTACAACTTATTTCTTAGCTGGCTTTCTTCCATAAACACTAGAACTAAGCAAAAATATTCATAAATTTATTGCTTTTTTAAAAAATATACTTATCACTACATAAAATTGTTTCAACAACATCATCATTATGCACAACTCCTATCTCAACCAAAGAAATCCTAATTTCTAAAACTAAATAAACTTAAAAAACTTCACATAAAAAAATCCTCTATACAAAGCAAACTATGTTTTTTTTTTCATAACACATAAGTAATTCTTATTAGCAATTGACTTTATCTATTAAATCTAAACTTCATAAAGCTTCCTACATATTGGGCATGTATAATGGTTTTGCATCCATATATCTATGCAATCTGGGTGGAATTCATGCTTGCAGTCAAGTTCACGGATTTTTTCACCTTTGATAAACTCATCAAGGCAAATAGAACAACTACTTTCAATCAGAGTTTCACCTTTACTTTTTGTCTGACGCCATTTTCTTATTTTTGCTTTTAGTCTGAAATCTTTACAAGCAGCAATCATAATAGAAAACAACCCCCAATTACAAGCTAAACTAATCAAAAACAACAACCCCCAAGTAAAGATTTTCATAGCAATAACCATAGGGTCCAATGAACAATTATCTTTTGCAACACAGAAATCTGAGAATTCAAAAGCTCCAATAGCACATCCCATAACATTCCAAATAAACAGATTCGGCCCACAACAAATCAACAGCATGACTCCAACAATTTTAGCTGCCCGATCAGCTCGACAAGCCAATAAAGTAATAAGTATAGGTAATGAAAACCAGGCAATAGTTAAAGTTATAGACATGCCTAAAGTCCATAAATGAGGAAAACTAAAATTGTCAAGGTTTTGCCAGTCGGTAATAGCATTGATATCCCATTTTACAAGCATGGTACTGATTCCACAGATTACGACAAAGGTCCAACAACAATTGCATGGGCTTGAATTTTCTTCTCGTTCCATTAATATTATAGTCCTAGTAATAAATGCTTAAAAAAACAAGATTTTCTTAGCTTCAACATGAAAATGTAATGAGGATTTCATCACTTAAGACATAAATAATTAAGAGAAACATAAACCAAAATGTTTGTTTAAAAACTAAAATACTTAAAAAGGTCATCAAAAAGCTTAAGGTTTTTGTATAAAAAACCATAAAAGTAGGCTTGAAAGATTAGTTAGAGATAAGTTTATTTAAAAATATGCATTTATGATAATAGATATGTAATGAAAGAGTTGATAACTTACAAATCTAGCAAAAACTCTTAGAAATACTTGATAGTATCATTATCTAAACTGTAAATCATCCTTAACATACAGAACTTATATGTAGAGTCTATATAGCAACTTGAAAATATATTTTAACTTTATGAAGTTTTCTTAATACCAAACTTCACTATTATATCCTAATATGCTGATTCTCTAACTATAATTATTCTCCTTTTAGCCTTACTTTTTAAAATATGCACACTACAAGGCTGATCTTGATGATTCTTAATTTTTATTGCTAAGCTTGGTTACCACTCCTTATCCACTGCTCCAGATTTTACTGTTTTTAAAGTAAGACCTATCTCTCATTTCCAGGAAGCCGAGTGTATTCTGACGTAAAAAAAAAAAACTGTGGAAGGATACTTAACATCTTTGGGCTCAGGATTACTTCTTGATTCCCCTTCTACATTGGGAATTTCTTCTTTGTAATACACAAAGGTTTCTATCATATTAGCATTGATGACAAAATTTAAAAAATTATAGTATATTTCAGAGATTAGAGAAGATGAAAATATATATTATTTAACTTTAAGTATATGAATTTAATTATTGTTGAAGTTTTTTGATAGGAATTGGGTCAAATTAACTTTTTTATGTTGTTAGAGAGAAATATTGCTATATAATGTCTAGGATGTATTTACTTGCTTATGGTTTGGATATATTTCAAAGATAGTGTGCTTATGACTTTTGAAAATTGCTACAGAAACTAAGAAAAAAATAACTTTTTTTATTGTGTATTTAAAGAAAGATAATAAAGTGCTGATTTAATTACTTCTTTGACTTTTTGAGGATTTTATGTTTGCTCGGATATTTGTAGGAATAAGGCAGAGGAGTATTTTAAGATTTTTTGGAATTAAGTGTTTATCATGATTTGCTAATTTCTTTGCTTGTTAAATCTATATTATCTTAATTTTATGCCTTTTTTCCATAGATTTTTTTATCTTCTAAATTTATAGTAACTAACTACTATAATAATTATTAAGTTCAAATTTATAATCAGCCAAATACTGAAAATTTATCTCGCTATCGCCTATATTAAATCATAAAAAAGCATAATTAAAAATTAACATAAAATTCTAATTCTCATAAACAGTAGCTTAAATTATCTTAAATATTTGTTCTAAATCAAATACTTATTTAATAAGTTAAAGTGATATTTTTAATAGAAATTTTATCTTAAGACTCTATAATAATCCTCAAGTAAAAATCAGTTGCAACATTCTCATAGATATTAAGCTAGTATATTATAATTTTAATAGTCTTATCTTTAAAAACTATATGAAATTATGATTTTATCAATAGATTGAATATTTAAGAATTATTTCAGAGATATTTCTTTATATTAGAAGTAAAGTTATTTTTACAAGTTTTACATATATTTTGAGATCTGTGACTATTTTTTTATATTGACCTTATAATCATTTTTAAAAGAGTTTAGTTTAAATAAACAAGAAAGTGATAAGAAACTGTTGTAGTAGAATAGCAAAAATAATAAAAGCTTCATAAATTAATAAATGGGTTGCATTTCGAACAAAAGTAAATCAAGACTTGAAACTACAAAGCCTACAGAAAAGCCTATTAGTAATATAGTCACTCCTCTATATGAAAACCCTCCTATCAAGCATATAGAGCGTAAACCAAACAAGCATAAAAACCCAAACACTGATGCTATCCCAGGCAAAGAAAAATCTGTCCAAGAAGCACAAACAGCAGAAATTCTATTAAAAGAAAAAACCCCAAAGGAATACGAGCAAATAAGTAAATCTTTATCAGCTCATTTTCTCTTCAACTCTTTATCAGATGAAAACATCAAGGCAGTAGTCGATGAAATAAAACTATACATCCTCGGCCCAAAAGAAGTAGTGTTTACCCAAGGTTCTCCAGGGATGAATTTCTATATAGTCGCCCTTGGCAGATGTGAAGTTATAGTTAATGGGAAAACCAAAAAATTATTATCAAAAGGTGAACAGTTTGGTGAGCTTGCTTTGCTACATGACTCACCCCGAACAGCAACTGTTGTTACTGTTGAGAAAACTATGCTCTGGGTGCTAAGCCGGGAAGCATTTCGTAATGCTATTCAAAGTATAAACAATAAAAAACATGAAGAAAACAAACAGTTTATAGCAAATATTCCAATATTTCATAGTTTTAGTCCTGCACAAAAAGACATTCTGCTCTCTATGATTGTTACTCATGATTTCAATGATGGACAAAAAATAGTTTCTGAAGGTGACCCTGGAGATTTGTTGTATTTTATTAAGAAAGGTACTGTTATATGTACAAAGTCAGGGCAGGAAATTAGAAAACTATGGCCTGGGGATTTTTTTGGAGAGCAGGCATTACTTTATGATACAACAAGAACTGCAACAGTTACAGCTATGGGTAAAGTTACTTTACTTTCTCTTGGAAGAGATGATTTGACAGTAGCCCTTGGTAGTCATTTACAGCATATAATATACAGAAACAGCCAAAGGATTGCAATCGAAAAAAGTAGTGTTTTAAAAGTTTTGACAAAAACTCAAGTTGAAGGTATAATTGATACAATGGAAATTGCTTGCTATAAAACAGGCCAAAGTGTCTTAGGCCGAGGTGCTCCAAAAAGTCAAAAAATGCTGATTGTTCTTAAAGGTTCTTTAAAATTCGGTAATCGTACAATTGGCTTATATTCCTGTATTGGTGATGAAGAAATACAAAGAAACTCAACTGAAAACTGGGAAGATAATTGGATAGCTGAAACTGATTCAGACATAGCAATATTAGTAAAAGAAGATCTTGAACGAGTTATAGGTGGACATTTAGGTAAAGTTGCTTCACAAAATGAAGTCCTTTCTGTGCTTCGTCGAGTACAATTATTAAGGTCTCTGCCTATGCTAAAACTTGAAAATTTGGTTTGTGCATTAAAAATATATGAATATAATGATGGACAGACTATATTTCAAGAAGGAGATATAGGAGATGCTTTTTATATAGTAAAAGAAGGACAAGTTGAGATTTTTAAAGCTGAAGTTAGTATTAGGATTATTACAAGACATGATTTTTTTGGTGAAAGGTCAATTATACAAAATGAGAACAGAACTGCTACGGTTATTGCTAGAGGAAAAGCTGTGTGTTGGAGTTTGAGCAAAAAGGATTTCCTTTCACTTATTGATGAAGGCATACGAAAACAATTGACTAAAAGAATGGAATTACAAAACGACCAATGCCAATTGTCTGATTTAGTTGTAGTTAAGCTCTTAGGCCGAGGAATGTTTGGTAATGTATTTCTCACATACAACACCCAGACTAAAGTGTTTTATGCATTAAAAACAGTCCAGAGAAACAAAATTTCAGCTTTTGACATCTATGATAATTTGGTACTTGAAAGGAAAATACTTTTACAAGTCGACCATCCACTAATAATCAAACTTGTAAAGACTTTCAAAGATGATCGTAGAGTATATTTTCTTATGGAATTCGTTCAAGGTATGGACCTATTTGACGCCTTAAGAGAACTTGGGCTTTTAAACAATGAGAGCTCTAGGTTTTACATAGCATGTCTAATGCTTATATTCGAACATTTACATGAAAGGTCAATAATTTATAGAGATCTCAAACCTGAAAATGTTATGGTCGACCCTGAGGGATATCCAAAACTCATCGACTTCGGCACAGCTAAAATTCTCAAACAGCGTACATTTACCATGGTTGGAACACCTCATTATATGGCCCCTGAGATAATTAAAGGTACAGGCTATAATTTATCAGCCGATGTATGGAGCATAGGCATAATGCTTTACGAATTTGTATGTGGCTGTGTACCTTTTGGTGAAGAAGAAGAGGATACTTTTAAAATATATGGGAAAATATTAGAAAGAAACTTGAAATACCCTAATTATATGAGCAGTACAAGATGTAAACCCATTATAGAAAAAATGCTTGATACTAATCCTGCTATGAGAGGAACTGTTGAGAGTTTAAAAGACCATCCTTGGTTTATTGGGATTTCTTGGGATGCTTTATTAGGTAAACAACTTAAGCCACCTTATGTACCTAAAGCTGAGAATTTTGTAAGTAGTTTGCAGAAGATTCTTAAGGGAAGTAAGAGTTTTGCAGAAGTTATACAGCATTATGAGGATGAAGAAAGCTTTAATGATTCTGGGAAATCGCTGAATAAAATACCCCCTTCGAATTGGGATGAAGAATTTTAAATATAGATGATTTTTTAGATTATGGTGGGAATTATTAGGTTATGAATAAGTAAAGATGGAATATTAAACATAATTTTAACCCATCAAAAAAAACTTCATCACAAACAAATACTTCATTTAACTTACTTACTAGTTATTTTTACTAAACCCTTTTTGATCAATCACAGCTCCTTCAAGTGAATCATCAACTCCCAGCTTCAAAAGCTTTAAAAGCCATAACACACCAAAAACAACAACAGCCCAGAAAATGCTCCAGCATAAAATCACACAAGTTCCAACAACATTACTACCTAATGTTTGCCCACTTTCCCATCCAGCAAAATAAACACCCCAATCATTATCAATAAACCCAGGTAATACTCCTCCAAAAATCCCGGGTATCAAAAATGTCCCAGTAACATTAGCAGGATCATCAATTTTTAACCATTTAACAATCATAATACCGAACCAAAATACTCCTCCACTCATAAGCCCATGAAGTCCACTAACCCAAGGTCTAGTATTAATAGCAGAACTAGCAATAAAAACCATACCAGCAATAAACCCTTGATATATGGCAATATAATGATCATTAAGATCTTTATTGAAGAAAGTTAAAAGTTTTAATCCAACAATTGATGATACTCCTCCACATATCCACATATTGGCTAAAGCTATACCTCCATGTCCTGAAGCTTGTGAATATCCGATTCCTAAAACTCCAAGAATAGTTAAAAAAGCCCCAATAACATACATTTCTGGACTAGAGATTCTAAAATGCTTAGGTTCTTCATAACGTCCTGATCTTTTCCTTGACATTATTGCCCCAACAAGACCAAAAGCTCCGGCAAAGGTATAGACTGTGATACTGCCACCATTGTCAATCATGTCATCATCCATGACTCCTGAAAGCCATCCATTGCCCCATCCCCAAGCAACAACAACAGGCCAAATCCATATAAGAAGGCAGATAGGATAGACTACATAAGTAATATAGCTGACTTTTTCTATAACTGCTAGATTCACTATGAAAATAATGAATATACCAACAAGGACACTATATGAGAAACAAGCTCCATGATTAAGTTTTTGATCTGTAAGCCATTTGTCTGAACCAAAATTCTCTTCTCCAATGAAATCGCTTTTGGTGTTACCATAGGAAAAAGCGTATCCGATAAGCCAGTATACAATCACTGCTATAGAAAATTGAAGGAAATTTTTTACTAGAATATGAGCACCAAAGCCTTTTCTTGCTGAACCATACTCGATAAGCGTCAAACCAATCTATTTAGAGCTTACAAGGCCTAGGAATACAGTTATCGTCCCTGTTGAGACGTCTTCTAATTGACATATAGGTCCTGGCATTTAAATTTATAAGAATTATGGTGGAGGATTGATATTGAAAGATGTGGAGATATGATGAGAAGGAGTAGGGATAATCAGATTTTTTTATTGTTGGAAAACATTTTCTTAGAGATTTTAGATAGGATTAGAGATATGCTTAAAGGTTAAAAAGTTTTTGAGCTTTTTATTTTGAATTTTTTATTTTGAGTTAGGTAAGAAGATTGAGAGAAATTAGTGATAAGGGATGATGTAGAAATTTNATAGGATTAGAGATATGCTTAAAGGTTAAAAAGTTTTTGAGCTTTTTATTTTGAACTTTTTATTTTGAGTTAGGTAAGAAGATTGAGAGAAATTAGTGATAAGGGATGATGTAGAAATTTAGGTTAAAAATTAGGTTAAGGTAATTTTTTAAAGGGTTGAAATATGTGGAGTGATAGATATGAATCGTCACCAATTCTTGAAAATAAATTGATCTTAAATTCAAATAAAACTAAGCACAATATACCTACAAAGAATAATACATCTTTGCAAATCACTCAATCAATAAAAATACCTCAATAAAAGTTAACACTTAAACTTTTTCATATATTAAATTCATAATTAAAGGTTATTAAGCTAAAACATTGACGAATAAACAAGGTGCTTTTGTGGATTCTGCACTGGGTATCTCTGTATAAGTTCTTGTATCTGTTTTCTTCTAATCTGTGTCTGCTTTTCCCAATTCGGATGTTTACTAAGCCTTGCCTGTTGATTAGCATATATAGCAGTCTGTCTTACTAAACTAGCCAAAAGATGTGCAGGGACAACCATCCCATCTTGTAGCGGGCCATAATCTGAATTAGTTTTCCTATAAATCTGTATTCTAAAAAGCCCTTTACTCAAAGGATAAATAACAATAATCACAAAATTAAAATGCGTCAACATAGTATCTTGTCTATAATCCCTATAATGATCTGACCAAACAATATGCACAATATCATTTCCTACATGTCTTTTCTTAAGAACTTGCTGATCATCATTAGGATCAGTAGGCATTAAAGGGACAATATGAAAAATAACATCATATTGCCAGTCAGCATATGAAACTGAGATTTTCCCAGCTGTTCCATTAGGATCTAAACCTCCAAGATTTCCTTGATGATCTTGTAATTCTATAACTTCACCTAGGTTTTGTAGAAATTCTTGAAATTCTAAAGACCCTCCTGAGTTAGCTAAAATTTCTTTTTCTTCTTGTTGTCCTGGGGCTACATAAATCACTCCGATTTTTACTGATTCTCTTGGTTTTAAAGAGTCTAAAATCCCTAGACCTCGTTCGAATTTCTCGTCTGGTTGTAATTGAACTAGTTTATCGATAAGCCCAAAGTTAGCTATGAAATACCTGCCCATGTTAAATTGTGGACGCTCACGATCTACTCGTTTTTCTTCATAGTGACATTCAGATTCTATTTTTTCTACAGATTCAATCATTTTCAAAATCTCGCCACCAGCTTCTATAGGTTTTTCTGGAACATAACACTCTGGATAGTTGTCTGCTATGAATTTTATAAGTTTTGGTAGCAAAGGTTCATCCTGAAGTGGTGGAGGAGGTTCTCTGATATCAAGTTCAATTTTCGCATCTCTCATAATACTAAGTGCTTTCTCTACTTCCTCACTATTAGTCGAAGGTTCAAAGACCATAAAATCAAAAGCTTCCCAACAAAACCTACCAAACTGGTTTCTCAGGACAAATTTAGCTTTTTCTGCATGAGGAATCATAGTAAAAATCACAGAATTCCCCAAAGCATAATGCAAAGGTCTTGATGTTGAGTTCTCAGCAAAAGCTTCATCAGATAAAATTGAGTGAAAAACAGTAGAATTATGCCCTTTAAATGGGAAGTTCAAATAATAAATAGAAATAAAAGACACCAGCATACTGATTTCAGCTTCCAAAGGATTCGAGCTATCAATACTAGATAATTTCAAAGACAATTTACTAAACAGATTAGAAAGTAAAGCACTGTCACAAGGTACAGAATTGTTAACTAAGAGCCAATTTTGTATAGTATTCAAAACACTTTTTAGTACTTTTTCCTTACTATTCGGGATATCTGACAAACATTTACTTATAAGGAAATCCAGAATGCTTTTACTCAAATTAGGAAATGATAAACTCAAAGCTTGTAGACAAATCAAAGCAGTTATCGCAACATCTTCATTATCACTTAAGCACTTATTTTGAATAACATGTGTGACAAGTTCAGAAATTTCATCATTCCCAGCATCTAATTCTTCAAGTATAAAAACCGTAAGCCCATAAAGTGCACTTACAGCTATTTCTGATTCATCAACACATTTAACTAAATGTTCTTGAATAATAGGTTTAAGTCCATCATAAGTCAAATCAAGTCCTTCTGTATTCTCAAGTTTAGTTTTCCCATAATAATTCGGTAAACACATAATATAAAATATAAACTTCAATGAATGAACTCTAGCATTTTTGGCTATTTTAAGGAAATTATAGATCATAAAATGCATACCTGGATATTCTAAAACTTTAGGAGCAGCATCAAGGACTTCTTTCCAAAGATACTCTTTTTCTCCAGAAAGGAATAATAAAAGGCTAAGATGTTGGAGATAACATTGCATTGGCATTTCACGACATTTTGTATTAGAAAATATAGTCACAAGGATTATCAAACTTAGACGTTGAGATTCTTTTGCTCCTTGTCTTATAAGTTTTGATAAGGTTATAAAAAAAATATCCAACATAAAATTTGGAGGTGGAGATATTTGAGGTTGAATAAGGACATTCATAACTAGAAGTTCATGTAAAGCTTGAACCCATTTTATTTGGACTTTTTCTTGGAATTTTAAAGGGTCGCCAAGAAGTTGAAGCATAGAAAGCCAGCCATCTAAAAGGTCTGATTGTTGAAATTGTCGCTCTTTGAGAGTAGAAGTTATTGGTTTCATTTTTTCAAGCCAGGTTTGGATTATGAACTCAGATTTTATTGACCAGTTTTTAAGGATGTCTGTGTAGTCTGACCATGAGATTTGAACTAGTTCGATACTATCAGCTAAGAGAGAGATTAGGAATTCAGATATAGGGTCGATTATATCTTGTAGAGAACGGTTTGGGTCGTGAGTTTCTAAGGTTTTAATAGACAAATTCAAAGCACATACCAAAAGTATCTTCCTATCAAAACCATTCGACTTGGAATCAGTGAGCATTTTCAAAAACTCCTTACACAAATTAACTCTTCTTGAGCTAGAATCCTGACTAAAATCAAACAGCGTAATCGGGTATTCTAAAAGTTTGCTCATAACCTCACTCCAATTATTTTTTATCTCTTCAGTCATACAATTCTGAAACATCCATTCTTCATAAATTCTAATACAAGCACTAGCAGATTCTGAACAACTCAAATTATAGCTTTCAGTAAGTTTAAATGATTCTCCAATAAGATTAACAACAAATTCAAACTCCCCATTTAAATCCATAAGGACAGGGTTTAAATCAGGAGTTTTAATAATCTGAATAATCCATTTGACTACAACATAATGCAAAATCGGTGGTAATCCATCTCTAAACCCCCAGTCATGTCCCATAGCACCTTGACATTTACATAATCCAGGGTACAACAAATACAAAATTGTCTGTTTAAGC
The DNA here is from genome assembly GCA_001970955.1 of Stentor coeruleus. Lineage (NCBI taxonomy): Eukaryota > Ciliophora > Heterotrichea > Heterotrichida > Stentoridae > Stentor > Stentor coeruleus. Next base: position 31,134 of record MPUH01000650.1, read on the forward strand.
ATAATAAACCACCTTCTAAACTGGTCAACCCTTGTACTTCCTTCAAACATAATCGCATATTCTAAAGCTTTGTTTAAGAAAAAAATACAATCTTTAGCACCTTTTTGTAAAGACCCACATACCTTTTCTAGTTCCCCTAAAGACTTAGTCTGCACATTTTCTCCTGGTTTTTCTGCAGTCCTTACTAAATTCACCCAATTGCTATCTAATGAATTTGGAGGACTACTTATAGAGCTTTTATTCATAAAATGCAATTTACCTTTTGATTCTTCATTTACTAACTGAGCTAAGTCTATAGATGAAAGAAAAAGTACGCTTAATACTTCAAGATTAACATCATTGTTCATTAGGTTTAAAACAAGATTAAACCCAATTTCCCTTAGTTCTATACGATTATTTTCATTAAGACATGCTATAGCTATTTCTTGGATTGTGTCAATAGGTGCAGGGTATCTATATCGTGTTAAATCAATTAGGATTTTTAGCGTACTAGATATTTCATCCCATGCTGCTTTACCTTTAGTTCTTGTGGTATCATTACGAAGGAAACCTATGCAGATATCCATGAGCATGATATGGTTGGATTTTATGAAGTCTGGGCATTTATCTGGGTTTAGACCGTGTTTTTCGTTTAGTTTCATGATGTAGGATAAGGAACCGATACGTTTGCGGAAGGATTTAGAAGAGTCGAGAATTAGCTGACGATGTTTGTCATCTTCACCAGTTTTACCAACGAACCAAGAAGCGAAGTTTTTCATTTTATTGGACATTGATATTTATAGCTAGTGAGATTAAGGGTTTTTATGTTAGGAAACCTTTTGGATGGGTTTATAGAGCTAGTTTTTAGAGAGGTGAGAGGATATGCTGAGTGGTGGAGGACTGGATTTAGGTTGATGATGTGAAAAGTAGAGTTTTTTTGAAAAATATGGTCTGATGAGGATGATGAATATTATTGGGTTAAGATGTGGAGTGAATTTTTTAGGATATGGTTAAGTGTTGGAGTGCTGATGAGAAGGGATTGGCTTATGGAGGATTTTTGATTTTTAAATTTTTTGGAGATATGCAAATTAAGAGGAAAACTTAGTTTAGTTTTGGAGATTGTATGATATAATAATATTTATCATATTTTGAATGTAGGTAAAAGTATGAATGTTTTTAAAAATTGTGAACTGTTAAATAATAGATTTATTATAATATTAAAATGAAAACTAATTGCTATAAACCAACTAAAAATCAGGATTCTTAAACTGAAACAACAACTTCTTATTTTTCTATCTAAAAAATTATATTTCCACTCATGAGCACATAATATTTCCTAATAAGCACCCAATTAAGTATAAAATAATTTAAAATCTCCACTAGCAAGACATATTCCTAAATCTCAAACTCAATACATTCTCTAAAGCATCTTCAAAAAAACCTTCAATTTCTCCTAATCACTAAAAATCATCATAAGAAAATTTATCTAAGTTATAGCTTTATGAACCTCTTCATTAATTAACTTAAAAATTTCTGTCTGTTAATCTTCATTACACTCCTAGAATTTATTGATATTATAAATAATCCACTCAGAGAATATAGCAAAAAGCACAGATAAATCACTTTTTAAAAATTCTCCAAGGGAACTTTCCATTATTTTCTTAGTCAAATTATTATAAAAAATACTTGGCGTCCTCATACTGATAAATAGAAATTGAAAATATTCACAAAGTCTAAAAATTTTATCTTTACTCTTTGTGTCTTTTTTTGTTATTTTCAATAAAAGCTTCTGGTATAGTTTTAAGTTTACCTGTTACTTCAAGATTTTCTTGATAAATTTGCTTTATTTCTGTGAAAGCAATTTAATTGCTGATAACAGATTTAGTTTCAATTTTTGGATCAGGTAAAGGACTTAAGAGGATTTCGGAACTTCATTAATTGGGAAATCAGGTTTCCATAAGTACTTCTCAACTTCTGAAACATTTTCAACATAAACTCCTGATAAAAAGCTTGTATCTGAGCAAAAATCTCTTATTAAGCTTTTATTTCCTCATGACAAAGTCTTTGCGCCAACTGCTTATCAATACCTCTCAAAGTTCCCACAAATATTCAAGTAAAAATCAATATTTTATCATCCCAATAAAATTCATAAGCATATAAACACTTTGGATTTGTTGTAAATTATCATCCCAATAAAATTCATAAGCATATAAGCACTTTGGATTTGTTGTAAATTTCTATTCTCACAGTGATTTTGCATTTTTACAATACCCAGGCTATGATTACAGAGACAGGAGTATTTTGTTTAATTAAAGCAAATAATTCAAAACTTTATCAGTCATTTCTAAAATAGTGACAAGTTTTTATACTTATAAGATAAAAGAAATCTTCTCATTTGATCGAGTAATTCTACTTATTTTCTTGGTGCTAATTCCACCTAGGATATGCCCATTTTTTTATATAATATTTAATATGTCTTAACTGGATAAATAAGATAATAATATGATTTGTTTAATAAGAGTCAGAAGAGATTTATGTATTTTTCTTTTAAATTTTTTGATGCTAAAATCAGAATAAAGCTTTATATCTTTTTTCTGTAATTACTTTATTTTTTCTAAAACTGACATATGCTTTAATACTTTTTTTAGATATTTAATTTTATATTGGTATAAAATATATTTAAACATGCAACTTTTAAATCAGAGCAATTTAGATTTAAGTATATATTTATTATTTGAATTCAACTTTGAAATAAATTTTTTTAGTACAGTAGTTATCTTTACTGATCTGTTCGCCTTAAAAATATACTAAATTTAATTAACTATAAAATTATACATTCATAGCTATATATTCATACTTTAAATATCCAATTTGCTATCATAGGGCATATATCAAATTTACTTTATTATATTCCTAACAATAAATTTTATAAAGCCTTTTTAATCCTCACAAAAAAAAACTACCTTCATAGGTTACATCTTTTTTACTAAACCTAAATATTCATTTGCTATATAAATTGAAATCCTAAAATAGCACATCATCCTATCTTATAAATATTTTTTTTACCATATTCCTAAACCTTCACATCTAACTTTTAAATCACTTCTCTTAAAAAAAATCTTATCCCAAAACTAAACCCTTACACAAAGCAAACCAATAAAAAAATCATAATAAAAAAACTTAAAAATTTCAAAATACAAAATTCCTTAAAAACTATCCAAAATCCCTTTATCAAAACCACTTATGTAAAAACAAGACCCTTCACTTGAAAATTTTACATATATTTTCTGAGTAAATGTCGTATTCAAATTATCTTATAAATATAAAATGAAAAAGTACCAAAGATACAATTCCTGCAAAGGTATATCAGAAGATGTAAAAGATTCAAAAATCCCCAATAAAGAAATCCTAAAGCCAGATCCTTTAGCTTTTAAAGAATTTGAAATAGAAGAAACCCCATCAGAAACCAAGTTCAGTTTATCAGTAAAATCAGAAACCTTAGCTCAAAGAATCCCAAAACTCCCTGAAAGCAAGTTCTTTCCAACTAACGGCCGGAATATAAACGTAAAACTTAGTATGACAAACCCAAACCAAGTTCTCAGTGCCAATAATTCTTCATCCCAAATATGTAACAATTCAAGTACTAACTATAACAATCTAAGCCTTCAGCACAAAGCTTCTAAAGATAGTACAATAAACTTTAGCCAATTCTCACAAATAGCTGAGCAAGCAGATCAAAGCCCAAAATGGACTGATATGAGTTTGCCAAGTGCTCCAATACTAGTATTAAGCAAATTTAAACATAATCTCAGTTCATACGAACAAGCTGAAATCTTAAAATATCCCCTTATTTGGTGTATAGGGATAGAATCTAAAAAGCCTGAAAGTAATGGGAATAGTAGTGAAAACTATGGTTTCGATGATGAAAGTGGGGATTATAAAGTTGTAATCCATGACCATATTGCTTACAGGTATGAAATCCATGAAGTCCTTGGTAGAGGGAGTTTTGGACAAGTATTTCGGGTTTTCGACTTTAAACACAAAGTCTTTTGTGCATTGAAAATTATAAAAAACAAAAAAAGATTCAATCAACAAGCAATGGTTGAAGTGGATATATTAAGACACCTTAGAAAACATGATGATCAAAACATGTATAATATTGTCCATATACAATCAAGTTTCAATTTTAGAAATCATATTGTATGATATATTTAGTGTATATGCTTTGAGATGCTAAGTATGAATTTGTATCAGTTTCTTAAATTTAATAGATTTCAAGGGTTGTCACTTAATTTAATTAAGAGGTTTGCAGTGCAGATTTTGCAGGCGTTAGTACTTTTGCAGCAGAATAGGATTATACATTGCGATTTGAAACCGGAGAATATACTTTTGCGGCAATCGAATAGGTCAGCGATTAAAGTTATTGACTTTGGATCATCATGTTTTAGTGATAAAAAAATCTACACTTATATACAGAGTAGGTTTTATAGAGCACCTGAGGTTATATTAGGAATGCCTTATTCTACTGCTATTGACATGTGGAGTTTTGGGTGTATTATGGTTGAATTGTATACAGGATACCCAATTTTCCCAGGAGAGAATGAAACTCAACAATTATTATGTATTATGGAGTACTTAGGTGTTCCTCCAAATGAATATTTAGGAAAAGCTACAAGAAGGAAAATGTTTTTTGATTCTGAAAACCGACCTAAACTTGTAGTAGATACGAAAGGAAAAATAAGAAAACCTGGAACGAAGCGTATAACAGAACTGCTTAAAACTGCTGAAGGGAGTTTTATTAGGCTTTTAGAATGCTGTTTTATATGGGAGCCTAATTTCAGAATCACCCCGCAACAAGCTTTATTAAGTGAGTGGATAACTGATACATCAAAACTCCCCAGTAGGACTGAGGGTGTTAAGGAGAGCCAGCCATTTACGTGTAAGAATTCCAATAAAAAATTTATGCTGTTTGACTAGTGAATTCCTCTCACTCTTGTTCGTGGAGTAGTTATGAGCAAATTTAGCATACTCTTGCTTTTCGTAGTTGATAAAGGATTAGAAATTTTAGAAAATAATTCTTTGCGCTTTGCCATTATGCTCGACACATAATGAAAATCAACTTTTTTCTTAGAAATTTCTTCTCTGGGTGTTGTACTTTTTGAGTTTACACTTTCTTCAAATATTCGAGCACTAAGCCGATTTTCTGAATAATCTTTTTTAGGTGCATCAACTGTGCTAAGAAAGTTACTGAATTCTTCTGAACTTAAACATGTAGACATACCAAATTCTTCAGGGATATGTTGTGATAATCCTTTATCTTTACAATAAGTTTTCATAACAAGTTCTATAAATCCTTTAGCATAAGTGGCTTGTTTTGGCAATTTAACCAGTTTTGGTAAGCTTTTATTAGGGTGTGCGAAATGTGTTTTCCTTTTAGGTTTTGTTGTTTTCTTTGCATCAGCAGGTGATCTCATTGTATTCCTCCTTTCCAATATACTTTCTCTAGGAGGTCTATGTCTAAATTTCATGAAATTTTTAAACACTTCATTTACCATTTTCCCATCATTAGGTTGTGCTTTAGTCTCATTAAAACTTTCTGAACTACGGCTTTGAAGAAGTTTACCTAAACATAATGCTTTTAAATCAATTCCTCTTGGTGGCGAATGAGAATTAGCAGGGGTTATAGGCAAATCAGGTTCTAAAGATCTAATTCTTATAGGTGAATCTAAATTGCTATTAATATTCCTAAGTTGTCCTCTACGAAAAGTATAACTTTCTTCTGTAGTTTGTTTTAAAGGACGCTTAACTTCATAGTATTTATTATCTTTTTTACGACCTTGAGAAAATTTTATAGGTTTAACAGAAGACTTTGGGATTGTTTTAGATAAAGCTTCAATATCGCTTTCTGTGTTTATTGAATAAATTATTGTTAATTTAGCTTCAATAAGTAAACATTTAGGTACATTGCAGATCCATAAGGCTCCTGATCGATCTTTGATATATTCAATATGCAATTGTAAAACACGTTTTAGTTCAACTTGTTCCATTAAATGCATTATTATTGTCGCGATGTCAATCATTTGGTTTATGATAATTGGGTCTTTTATATAAGATTTTCCATAGAGTGATTCTGCTTTGTATTCATTTTTTATGTATGATAGTTTTTGGGTTAAGATTTTATCGTTGTTGTTGAAAGTTGGTATGTATTTTTGTATGAAATCGATATGAAGGTTAAACCTAGGGCGAATAACCATTTCTTTCACTTTGGAATAATCGTAAAGCTTTTTCTGACCCTTTTTATAAAAGTAGCAAATTTTTTCGTGTTTGTCTTCGTGCATTTTGTTTCTGAGCTCGTTTTCTTCAAGGATTTTTTGTAAGTAAACCATTAGTGGAATGGGTTTGTTAGGATTTTTTTTCTTGATACTTCCATACTCGTCGCTGCAGAGTAGGCTTTCTATAAGATCCCCTTGGACTATACCTGTTTCTACTATAGGGATTCTAGCTTTTTGTGAAGATATGAACTTAAAAAAGTTTACATATGAATAATCTTCCATAATTATAAATAATTGTATTTTCGTAGCCATATGCAGAAATACAATTTAAAAACTCTTAGAATATCTTTTATATATAGCCACAATTACCTAAATTAAAAATATCATAAATTATTATACAAATTCCAAACTTTTCTTATAAAATCCAACACCTAAATCACACCTAACAAAACATAATAAATTTTAAATTCTCCATCTTCCATCTAATCTATTATAACTCAATACCTATAAAAAAAAGTGTATCCTTAAATTAATCATTATTCACTAATCTTACTAACTTACTTCTTTCCTTTTTTCCCTTTACCCTTCTTCCCTTTCTTCTTCTTCTTCCCTTTTTTCTTTCCAAGTTTCAAAAATGGATTCGACATCAATCCAGCTCCAGGTGCCGGCAAACTTAAATGATTCAGATTTTCAGGAGGTAAATCTTCAGGCATAAGCAAAGCATACTTAAGTGTATCAATGCTACAAGGTATATTTTTCTTAGCCAATCTTTTCTTCACTTCATAAATTTCATCAATTTGCTCAGCTCTTTGTGCTGTCATAGGCCTACTAACCCCAGGCATACCACGTGTCATAATATTCCTAGCAGGTGGTAAATATCCAGCAGTATATGGTCTAATATATTCTTTATTCCATATATTCCCAGTACGAGCATAAGCACTTAATGTTACAGCATTAGGGTCAACATCTAAAGCATTATTCGGTTCATCTAAACTTTCTTCAGCTTCTAAAATATCTTCATGTAATTTCCTTATTGCCGCTATTTTATCTAATTTATGCATAGGTTTTGATTCTTCTTTAATCTCAACTTTTGGCTCTTCAGGTTTAGCTTCAGGTTCAGGGTCAGCTAATTCATAAACATTACGTTTAAAAACCTGTGCTTCAGAAGCTGTATGTGGCCTACTTGGTGCATAAGCTCTTTGATCAAATCTTGAAGCAAAACGGTTGCTTTCGAATTTTCTGTTAAATTCTTCAGCTTTACGAGCTCTTGATGATGTCCATGTGTCAACTTTTTGTTTCATTTCATCTCTTAGACGTTTTTCTGCTAAATCTTTGTTTCGGTTTAATTGGAATCTAGCTTCAGCTTTTTTTTCTTCCCCTTCATCTAGTGGTATATAACTTATATATGATGTTTCAAAGTCTGCTTCTTTGATTTCTGATCTTGGTTCACCTGCACCAGTAAAAGGTTTTATAGGTAGTTTTATTGCACTTTGTGGCCTTGAATCAAAAACTTTGCTATGTACAGTATTTGCTGTTTTAGGCCTTAAACTATGAGCTGAATTGATTTTCCTTCTTGAATATTGAGAAAGTCGATCTGGAGGATTTTCTTCTTCTATGATGAATTCAGGTTCTAAAATTTGTCCTTCAATAGGTTCAGATTGACCTGAAATAGTGTTTTCTTTACCAACTTTATCGTAGTACCAGTTGTATACTTTGTCTAAGCATTCAAGTTGAAGTTTACGGATATTTGTGTAGATACATTCGTTAAGAAGTTTATGAAGGGATGTGTAGATTATGTTCTTCCATTTCAATGATTTCCCCGGGTGTATTAAAGAGTTTTTTCTTCTACAGTCCAAGTGATAATTTTCTAAGTTTTTTTTTAACTCTTGGAATCTGGGATGGTTGTCTAGATAAACACTTGTTATGGATTTGATACTGAAAGACATGTCTGGGTTTAGTGATATCATGTCGTCTTCTTTTAAGTTGGCTTCTGAGATCAGTTGCTCTGATTCTTTCAGGACTTCTTCGAATTGGCTGATTTTTTGCGATTTATTCATTGATACTGGGATCGGTTTCGCGATTCCTCTTATCCGAAAATCAGATGACATTTAAATAGTAACTTTAAAAAATTGTATAAAAACATAGAATAAGAATTTTATACAACGGGCCAAACAATTTCAAATATTTTATTACTTTATATTATGTTATTCAAAAACCAAGTAAGTCATACAATAACTCTTGATGAATATCCATGTGTATTATTATTAAAAAAATTATCTTCATTGATATATATTTCAACTTCTTTTTGCTTATAGTATTATTTCAAAGCTTTTGAGATTTTCTCAAAATTTTTATCTTCATTCATAAAATTTATGGCTTGGATTAAAATTTTTAAGGTTTTTTGAATTGACTTCTTATATTTATAGGTAATTCTCTCAATAAGACCTACTATTTTATATTATTAAGTGTGTTTTATCTAAGTATATTTATATGAGTATTTTTTTAAATTTTAATTGGGTTAATTATTTGGAATGTATATGTTTTTATTTTTAGAAAATATAGATGATAAATGAACATGATTTAGATACTTAGGCTCTATGGATAAACTCTAAATTATTACTCTNTATTTTTAGAAAATATAGATGATAAATGAATATGATTTAGATACTTAGGCTCTATGGATAAACTCTAAATTATTACTCTACTTTTAAAGTTCTGCCATCTGAAATTCTTGCAAACCTGTCCTGAGCTTTCTAACATTTCTAAAGAACACAAACAAAAGAAAAGCAAGAGCTCCTGAAGCAATAAACGAAACAAGTGACAAAGCCAGGATTATCATAACCACTGCCCCTCCTAAGCCACATGTATCAGTTTTAGTAGGATCGCAATCAAGTGGTGTTGAAGCTAAATATATAAAAAATATCAAAGATAGAACAGACAATAATATATTGACTACAATCAGAGCTATAAGTAATACTGAATATATTAGTGTGCCAATTGCACTATCATATGAAACTGAGTAGAATCCAATGATAGAAGTAAGTATATAAATAATTGGTAGTGTAATTATGAAGTAAAAAAAATCAGTCTCTTCGAATACCTTGTGAGTTAATACTATTAGGGCTAAACCTAATGTAAATAACACTACCGCTCCTCTCCTAACATTTTCTTTATTTGCCCTTATCAATGCATTTTCTGATTGAGATTGGTTATACACTGGATATTGCATTTTATTACAAGATTATATTATTCTACAAGATAAAATCAGAAATTTCTTTAAGTTTAAATACAAACTTAAAATCGCAAATATTAAACCTTTATGCTAATAAACCTAAATTCCCAATCTCTATATAAAAAAATCTTTCACCTGTTATAATATTCATCAAATTAAAATAGGTATTTTCGCTTTACTTTTACTTTAAGATTTGCATCTACTTCAGATCTTGATTTTTAAATTTTTAACAACGATGATTCTTGGAATTTTTTGTGATAATTAATTTTTGCCGTTATCATAATAATGAATGTTTTAACAAGATCTTCAATATTTAACTATGTATATTTAATATAGTTAGATTAAAATACAAGTACCCCTTCCAATGCTTAATTATACTAATAAACTATCTTTGCAAAAATGTACAGTAATCCCTTACCAAGAATCCTAGAAATATTATAATTGCCTTATTTACTCCTCTATCCTGTAATAGCTCTTCAAATACCCTTTCTAAGCATAATTTCTTCAATTCATATAGGAAATAGATTCTCATATCGTTGAAAAAAATCACTAAAATATAATGCACATTTTCGCATTACTTTTCCTTCAAGCCTTTGCCTCTCCTCCCAAATCTGACTAAATCCTTGGCAGTGATGGTCCTTGGAATACATTAGGTGTCTCAGGTTATGCAGGTACCATAACAATGAATGCTTTAACTAGATCATCAATATTCTATTGGATGTTTGAAGCCATAGATGGTAACATAACCTCAGATAGCTTACCACTAATGATTTGGCTGGATGGTGGGCCAGGATGTTCAGGCTCTGAATCAATGATTTGGGAATATATCTCACCAATACATTTATATTCAACAGGACAACCAGGAAGAACTCCATTAGAATTAACTTGGGGGACGGATTTTCATATATTATCTATAGATTTCCCTTATGGTACAGGATATTCTTATGCAAATTCTCCTGGGGATAATAAAAATACAACTCTTGGGGCAACTTATTATTTATGGCAATTTCTAAACAAACTTAATGCTAAATACCCAACTTGGTTTAAGAGAGAGGTTTAT